>VZRW01012680.1:514573-724750 GCA_013398125.1 Aegotheles bennettii | reverse complement strand
CTTCTGGTTCTCATGGACTAAAATGCTGTTGGGATGCTTGCACCTTTTCTGCCCTGTGGAAGATGCTGCCTTGTGATTGTCCTGATTGTCCTTCCTCCCATCCCACCTTGCAGCTGAAGGATACAGCTGTTCCATACCTGATCTCCTCCCTTACCTTACATCCTTCTCCATAGATCCACTGTGTTGTGATAGCAGCTCCTTCACTGCTAAAAAGAAGTGCCCACTTATGCCATCCTACAGCAAACCCACCAGTAATGGCTGTGAGAAGAAAATAATAAAGTATCAGCTCACATTTGCCTTCAGTGTGACTCCACACAGTTCCCAACTGAGGCCGGGGGTGGAGTATCCGTGCTGAACATTAGGAAACACCTGTGCTGAGGAGGCAGTGATGACCCTAACTTACCACATCACTCTTGACCTGTTACATGTGAAAGGGATTTCAGAACCCTAGGGCAGAACTCACCACATGCGCATCGGGTCACAGAGCTCCTTCCTTCCTTCCTTCCTTCCTCCCCTTCCCTTCCCTTCCCTTCCCTTCCCTTCCCTTCCCTTCCCCTACTGATGATTTCTTGTTTTAAAAAAGGAAAGCAAACTGTGGGCCACTCTAACCAGAGACCCTTTGCTGGTGACGCCTGGGAGAGCTCCCCTTCTCCTCCTGCACCATCTCACTTGCCTAACTCTGCTTTCCGGCTCCAGGTGGACCATACCACTCCTCATCCCCACAGCTGCTGAACCCCGAGCTCCCCCCCACCACTGCAGTGGGGATAACAAATAATGAATGAAAACAAAATAGGATTTCCTGCACTACATATACAAGCTCTCAGATGAATTTGTTGCTATCCAACATTCCCAGATTCATCTTCCGTTGTAGCAGGCAGGGATGCTCGGGAAACATGGTTTGTTACTTTTCATACCAGGCAGCTCTTGCTTCCTCTACCAGCTTCCATCTGATTCCTTTAACGAAATACCTCTCACAATTGAGCTAATCTCTCCCTCAGCTCCTCCTCTACTCATTTTCACTGCCAGCCTCTCCCTTCTGTTCACTGTGCTGCTATCACGCTTGAGAAAATGCTTTTAGGGGCTCTCCTTATTCCATCTCTAACTTTAGAAAACGAGGTATTTTCACACCACCTCTCCCCACCACAATTTCAAATGGATCTGATCAGTTCTGCCCTCTACCTTGTATAGCCAGGAACATTTTCAAATGAGAATCGAGGTATCCCACCCTTCAGGGAAAGCCTAATCTCACACTTGCTTCCCATAGAAAGTTTCAAGAGATATAAAAAAAAAAGTTTGCCTGACTTTGAGAACTTAGCCATAGCACAAAAGCCTTTTCCAAGAGTTTTAATTGCAGCTAAATAGCTATTTAGGTTACACTGTCCTATATTTAACTTGAATAGAATAATTCCTTTTCTTGTATTTCACCTTTGATCAGCTACCTACCTTTGAACTCTTGGATAACAACCTCCTTCCTGCTATCCTTGTCCCATTTCTCCCACAACTCTTGCGTAACCACACCCCAAAAATCAAAATAGAATTCTCATTGGTGAAATAATTCTATTTTTTTTTTCCACATGGATGGTTTCAGTCACTTTGGCCTTTTGATTTGGCATATAACCACTACAGGGCTCTGGGATATCACACTGCAGAAGTTTGTAGTTTTAAATTAAAGTCAGTATCACAAAAAGAAAGAAAACATATTAACTCTGAATCTAATATTGATATTCCAGATTATGTCTGAAAAGTCAACTTGCCTATGTCATCATTCTCTCCGGGCCCCCCCCTACCCCCTTACGTGACTGTGTCTCAGCCTCTGGAACACTCCCAAGGACCACTCATTCCCTGTGCAAGTCTTCATTAACACAGCATTAACACACAGAGGCTTCCCTCAGGGTTCCCAAACTTTGAAACAGGAACATGGAGAAGAAGTTCTGCTGCTGAAATAACCCAACACTGTGGCTCATTTTGAGAACTCCATAGCTTACCCTAATTTTCCCTCTGTTGAGTGGCGAATCCAAAGGCATCAGGGAGAGGTTATCTGCCATGGAGGGAAGCTGTGCTGGCTCCTCACTGTCAGGATTCCCAAGGATGCTCAGCTTCTTTGCAGGCCTGTTCATCTCAGCATGTTCTGCAAGGCAGCACCTAGTGAATAAAGCAAAAAGAAATGGTTTTAATGAAATCATCTGAAATTAAAATATTTCTGAAGCCAAAGAACATTACCAAGATGGTAATAAAGAAGGATCATCTTATTGAAACTAAAAATACATGATAAATAATACTGCTGAGAGGGTAAGTGAGGCGAGACTCAGGAGAGTCTGGGACTGCAAAGTTCAGTTAAAGCCTTCTTTTTGAGCATCTTTATGTTGGTTCTATTGTGCATGAAAAGCTCAAGAGACTGCTAATTCCTGGGCCCTGTTTCACTGGAGCAACACCTCTGTGCTCAGGCAGTATTTTATAGTGTGCTTTAAGTAGGACTCAAGTATAGCAAGACTGCTCAAGTATGGTAGTGCTGGGTGACATCCCACTTGGAAAAACCCGCCTGCACGACCAGAGGCTGTAAAAAGTGCAGATCTAGCAGAGGAATGTTCATTTGCAGTTCTAAAAATACTCACAGTTAAAATACTTCCCCTGACCCAGTGAGTTTTACACCTGCAGACACGCTTGTGAACATGACTCAGCCAGGCTTACTTTAAGCAAGAGTTATGTGCTAAGGCACACCAGGCCGCGAGCCACTGGGTATTGTTTTGTAACAGGGAGCTTGGAGAGCACTCTCCAAGATGAAAAATGGGCTGTTTACTGCTTTTTCTCCCAACTATGGGACAGGGGGATCACCTGTATCTTCACATGGCAGCCGTGTTCCTGCAGGGCTTCAGGCAGGTACCCAGGGAGATGTAGAAGGTTCTGGTGTGGATCCTCTGACCACGAGTAACTAACCCCAAAATAAACAGCAGCAGAGACATTCAACACACTGGAATAATTTATAGCCCCGAGTATTATGTTCACAAGAGAAAACAAACATTTGCATAGCTCAAACTAATGAGACCATCTAAGCCTCAGTGCATTTTATTTTGCTGTGATGGTTCCATTAAAAAACTAATCTGCAAATCATATTGTGCATATATACATACATACACACACACACACATATAGCCCCCAGTGATCCACAAATACAGCAGTGGTGTCACTCCCCACCAGCACTACCCAACTAAGCTGACATGACATTACATACCTGTTGCCATGGTAAATGGATGAATATTGCAGGGACCATTTTCCTTTGTGTCCCTGCAGTGGCAGAGGTGGAGGCAGAGCCCCGGGGGGTCATGGTGCTGCTTGAGGAGTTCAGAAAGGCTGGTGGGAAAAGGCAGCAAACACACACCAAAGGTGATTCCCCAGCACCTGGGTAAATTGTGTGTCCCTGGTGTTAACCTACGAGCAGCCCAATGCACGTCTTCATGGGATCAGTACCAATATCTCTGCATTTTCTTCCCATTTTTTGGACTTGGATTTTCTTACAGTGTGTAAATCATGCAGAACTCCACTGAAATCTCTGGAATTACACTGAGAAAAACCTACCAGAAGTAGATGCCCACGTCTTCCCTGGCAGTGGGCTACTCTGACTGTTCCTCACTTCTCACCTAAATCCTGACACCATTTCTCAGAGCAACATTCCCCTTGCTGGATGTATCCTGTGCCCTGTTACACCATCTTCCAACAAGCTGAAGTTTTTCATGTTTCTTCAGACATTTTTATGCTTTTACAACTTTCAGGAAATGAATGTTGCCATCAGGCAGCACAGGCTGTTGCTGGCAGCGCCACACGCGTGACCAGGGTGATTATTTAAATACTCTCTCAGTACCTAGAAAATAGAACCATTCATTAATATCTTATGAGAAGAATTTTGGGTCAGGCTTTTCGCCTCTCATAATGCATTTTAATGCATTTCTTATTGAGTCTTCCATTACAATTCTGGAGAGGTAATTCACACTTTCCTTCTATTCAATATTTCCTTGCGAGAGAAGAACAAAAGCTGGAATTCTGTACACCGACTGCTGTATTAAATCCTATGAGATCTTTTCATTTATTACTAATACATGTTAGATAGGGAATATACTTTCCACCATACAATAAAGCATATTTATGAGAATACAAATACACATACAGGTCAAAAAGGAAATAATTTTTTCCTTAAAGGGGGAGCAAAAGAAGCTTTTCTTTAATGACTACGCATTGAAAATGTCAAACTTTGAGGCTAGATATTTGCAACCCAGACAGATTCAAAGTCCCTTTCCATATTGCACAATGAATCACAACATTCCTTTTGTTGTTCTTGTGTAGAAACAATACCCCAAAGAGGAAATACTTCCAGCTGCCAGAAGTGTGGCTTTCACATTCACATGTAGCATAAATGTATACAGAATGTGTCTGTTACAATAAATATTTACACCCTCAGCCAGGCAGCTACATACTCTGCAGCACTGATTATGCCAACAGGAAAACAGTCACTTGATAAAAATACACTGGTTTCCTCTTTTTTTAATATATAACACATATAATAAAAAATATAACATAGCATAATGTACTTTCCAGCACCTATGAAGAATACTGCTTTCATACTACAGCAACTCTGTAAGAAGTGAACACGTGTAGAGATTGTGTGCACTTGTTTTTATGGATATTTATCATAGAAAGCCCTCATCCATATGCCCCATATCCACATACATTTCTTTCCAACTACCTGTTCAGCTGTGTAGATGTATGGATATAAGCTGAATGCTTCCTTTGGGGTTTTTTGAGATAATTTTAAATAATTGTGAAATTTAATAAATCTGTACATCTGTAGTAGCAAGACTTAAAATACTATATTCTTAATATTTTGGTAATTATCTTTAAGAATGATGACAAAATAAATACTTAATTTCCTATAGCCTGATGTCTCATCACTTTTAAACATTTTTTAATCAAATACAAAAAACCCCTTCATTTTGTTTCACTATTCCATGAAAATAAAACCCAGCAGCTACTCACTTATTGCAAACTGGGTATGGGAACACCGTGGCCGTGCTCAGGTGCTCACTGGAGGCAGTGCTGGGTACCTGCTGTGAAAGAAAACACAGTTGTGCTGCAGCAAATCCGCACTTTTCAAACTCACAGCAGCCCAACAGCAGAGAGAATGGCTGCACGCTGCAGAGAAACTTTAATCCCTCAGTCCCTTTACTGTGAGCACCACACTTTTATTCTTATTTACTTTATAGGTACCTTGTAAATATTTAATTTTAACAGGACCCATAGAATGAAATGAGCTCTTTGCACAAGGTGACCGAGCAGTTATTTGGTTTAACTTTCAGGTGCAATTAAAGCTGTGATTGCTGACCTACCAGAAGAGCACAGATGCAGTTAAACATGTGAGATGAGGAGGTTCAGGTGGAGCTTCCCAAAATCCCAAGGGAACCCCACATCCCTCCGTGTCATGGCTCCAGGGGCAGCTGGGTGGGATGTGGCTGGGAACTGCATCCCTGAGGCTGGGAGAAGGGGAGCAGCACTGCCCTGCATCCCAACAGCTGCCAACGGGGGGGGAACGTTTGCACGTAGTGCTATGGAAAAATAGGAAAACCAGGAAAACTCTTTTTTTAAAAAAAATTCCAAGTCACATATTTTAATAATAGGAAAAAATATTGTTGAAACAAAGAATTTCAACTTCCCAGTCGTCTTTTTTGTTGTCAGCTTCAGAAGTTTCCAAAGCCTAACAACATTACTTCAAAAGCATCCAGTTTAAATGAACACTCAATAATGAAAGAACATCTTTTAAGAATATTTTCAGACACATAAAAACCCCCAGCAAGCTTACATGGCTGACGTTTTGACAAATGATGTACCAAAGAAGATCTGGTCGTGGAAATAAAGATGGTGGCAAGAGTGACACTTTCCCTCCAGCTAATTGACAACCTGGGAAACAAACACATCAAAAGAAATACATTATGGTATTACTCCGGTGGATGCAGTCTGTCAGAAAATGCAGTCTGATTATGAGTTAGAAATAAGCATTCATTTTGATCTCTGGATCACACAGAGGAGTTCTGGAGCAGAAGAAATCTGTCTGCGAGGGCTCACAGCACAATGTGCTCGGAGAACCAATGAAGGCCCATCAGACAGCAGTGAGAGAACCTGAAAAGGCAGCAATTTAAATATTTTTAGTGCTCTGCAGCTTCTTTCTTATTTAACAGCTTAGCAGGGCTGCATATATTACAGGCGACTCGGAAATAACTTCAAGATGGGAAGCTGGGAGAGGAATATGTTAAAGGCATCACTCAACCACTCAAACGACTCTGGATTGAGGACAGTGCAATTCAGAACAGAAACCATCTCCACGGGTTGTGTTTGGAGAAAAGTCCAGAAATCCAGCACTTGACATATTTCAGACTCAACCAAGTTACATGAACTTATTTCCCCATGGGACCATCCTGGCAATCCTGTGGAAATGTGGAACTAGGAATCTTCCAGATCATCCACCAGAACTGCAGGAAGAAACAGAGTGGGGCTCACTTGAATAGCCCACGTTGGATGCAAGCCTCCATCACACCACTAAAAACCTGTGTATTTTGAATGTTACTAGCCCCTGCCAACACATTTATTGTTAGCAGTTTCAGCATCAGATCTACCAGCTCTGAAAGTCCTCCTACTGCACACATTTTTAAAGATAAAATTAAGGTGTAAGAAAAAAATGGAAAAGAATGTAATAAATGTGACATCCCGGAACTTATTAATGAAACAGATAAAGTATCACTACAAGATGGAAGTGGGGAAGAAGGAAAAGAATATCATAAGACCCCTTTAAAAAGTGCAAAGAAAATGTGACCATTTAACTTCAAGCACGTCAGACTGATTTTATGACCACCATCACCCCAAAGTCAAACAGGCAGATTTCAGTGCACTCAGCAACAGATCACCCTGAAATTCAATTCCATTAACTACCTGGTTTTCAGACACCAATTACAGTGCAATGGGCTGATGTCCCACATCACACTACATGGTCAACAGGTGAACTGACGAGCAGAAGCTAAAGTTAAGTCTGGCTGAGCTTGGCTTACCAGAAATCAATGTCATGGAGCTGCAGGGGATGGAGGAATCACTGAGAACATGTGCCCACAGACAGAGATGGTATGGAGCTGTGTTGGAGCCTTCCTTTGCAGAAGGGAGCACAGACCAAACCACCAGTACCGGTGTGAGTGTATCTAAAAATATGTCTGTATCAAGTCAGAGATTGCTTTCTCGTCAAAATTTATATATATTAGAAAATGACTGAAAAGAATTAACCACAGCAAGCAATCAGAACAGATAACAGCAAATGTCATTTCACTTGGCTCATTTGACAACCTAACGGCAAAACCATCCGCAACAAAATTATTGTCTAATTTAAGAGCAGAGCTGAAGCTTTCTGCAGGAATAAGAGAAAACCATGTGCATTTGATGGTGACAAGTTGGTTTAGCTTCTCTAGGATATAACACATCCTTCCATCTCCATCAGCCTTTTCTAAACAATTTTCTTTTCTCTCTTGTGGGAATTTTCCACTTGCAGTTTAATGGTGTTAGGAGGACCTGTACTTAGCCCCTACAGCAAAATCCATCACACTGCCTGGCTGTCCCCTGGCATTTCTAATATGTGCAGGTAAACATTGATCAAACATCCTCTGTCAGTTCCCTGTAACTCCTACAGGAAGGCTTCCTGGGCAGTGCCTGGTGTGAAGAGTCGAGCAGCTCTCCTGATCTAATGGTGAGGGGCGAGTTAATGGCCAAGCGACTCCAGAAAATAGGTGAACAAACTATTCATATAAACCTAAATTCCATCTCACAAAAAGGCTGAACTTGCAGTTTGAAGCAGTGTCACGGGAAGAAAAGGAGACCTGGAGGTTCACATCTACTTACAGGAACATTGGGTGATGTAATCAAGAGATCTGTGCAGGCTTATTATGTTGCCTTATTATAGCATTTGTAGTAATAAATCCTACTCTTTTCTCCTAAATATGGTGATTTATTTTTTTTTCTTTTTCTCAGTATGGAGAAATCAGCAATTATTTGTTATGCTGTGTCCATCTGTTTGAGAGAGTTCTTAAAAATGGTACCTTTTATATGGAAGAACACCACTCCAGTGGCTCTTTTCCCATACTTTTATTTCTCTCTACCATAAAACCAATCCTTCACAAACTTACCACCATTGAAGACAATAATAGAGAACAAAATGCTCTAATGGAAACTTTAGTGCTAAGTTTCAAGCTACAACCAACCCATAATGTGGTAAAACACACCTTGTGTAGGGAAAGCTGACCCATTTTGTGCCTGTAACCTCCACAGACCATAGCTGTCTGGGGGAGTTTTGATTATTTTTGCCATAAGAGTTATGAGAAACTTTAAGGAAAAGGCCACCAGATCATGTATTTTGCATCCAAAAATGATGTAAGGAGCATTCAAGTTTGCCATGTACATTACTTGCTATAGTGATCACACAATTTAACAAATTATTAAAAAGAAGACAATTGCACGCAGTGCTCAGGGCATTTCCTTTCCAGGCTCAGCTATTTTGCATTTTATTACACTTTGCAGAGAATTTTGTTTGGTCTACTGCAGAATTATTATCATCAAGTATTAATAGTTTTTCTCTATTCATAGTCATAATATGCTAAGTGTTTGACTGTTTTCCATCATCCTAATAAACTATTCTGAAAGGGAAGAGTTATGAATTGTCTTAGATGATGAAGCAATATTGCACTCACAGGCAAAAACTAAGTTCCATTTTTGAAAAGCACAATAGAGAGCAAGTCTACATGATTGATGAAGAAATGTTAGGGCTCTCGATGTACAAATGCAATTTGTCAATCATCTTTTTTTTAAATACCAGAACACTTCAGATATTCTTGTACCTTTTTCACACAATTCAAAACCCACTTGAACTTCTGTGGGAGGCAATTAACAATAATGAAAGCTAACTTCAGTTTTGAGTACATTGTTTTTAAATGCCACCCACAGGAGTTCAGGTAGATCTCGAACACTTTAGGTGAATAGAAACTTCTCTTTAAAAAGGAGCTGGACAGAGTCTATCATACACCCTGAACTTTTGTTTTCCTTCATTGTGAATTTAAACAATTGCTTTTATGGCAGAAGTCATGGTTGACTTTGAGAAGGTGAATGCATTGGGTACAGCCTCATTTTATTCACAAAGACTACAGCATGGATAGGAAGGAACCCAACCTCCAGATTCACTTCAAATTCTGGGGATATCTGTCTAGATGACATCTAGATTTCTTGGCTTCTTTTCTTTTATAAGTGAATGCATCTAAAGACAACCAGCAGAAGCCAGCTTTCATTTGCAGAGTGAAGTGTAAAGAGATCTGATTTCCCATCAATGTGTAAACACTTCCTTTCTGAAATGCTTTAGAACAAAAGTTCCCTACAGAAAGACAAAGACCTAAACTGTTACAGACATTCTTTGTACAACATTTTAGATTAAAGTAACGAGTTAGTAAGTGCAACTATTGCTGCTGTTACACTTGCACAGCATTTTGAAAGAAGCAGATAGCCAGAAAAAACGTGCAGAATTATTGCTACCAGAGATGTGGTGTAACACATTTAAAGCTCTTGCCAATGACAAAAGTAATAAAGTTTGAAGAAGATAAAACAACAAACTTAACAGTTTCCTTTGCATCCTAAATAGATAATGAAGCAACTAGACACAATATATCTAGCAGCCAATGCGCTCAGCACTACATAAATAGCAGGTTACTGCAGTATTAGTTGGTACACTAATAAAACTAACAGATGACCAAATTTTGGCTCTTGTTCTCACACTGGGTGATATTCTCCCACTGAAGTCACTGGGGCTACCCCCATCAATAAGATGACAGCAAACTCTGGACCACTAGAGCCAAATATAAGCTCAAAATGCTATCGCTCCCCTTTGTACAGAATAACCGATTCTGTGCCTGGGAGGAGAAGGTCAGGTCTTCAGGAAGGGAGCACCAAATGAGCATGACAGCATTCACAGGTTGGACAGGAGCCTCCCACCCCACCAGGGCAGCTCCATCCCCACCAGAGAAGGCTCCAGCTGCTGCTCCCTGCCCCGACCTCTCGTCCTGGCCATCGGCACCTTCAAATGGGAGAGGAAACACCACGTGTTGAACAACAAGGCAAGGATGAACAAACAGTCATCTCACAGCGGTGGTCAGGGCTGAGGCTGAAATTAAACAGTCTTGTACCTCAATGCTCCGTCTCTATTCACACTAAGAAAACCCTCTTGACATAATTTAATTACAACTGAGAGGACAGTATAACACAGCATAAGCAAGAAATTTTGAGAACACTGTGTCATAGCTGATGACATTATATGAGTCACTTTTGATGGGATTAACGTTGTTTAAGTAAGCTAAAGAGAATTTCACTGCACGAAATAGAACAGCAACAGAACAACAGGTCCAGAGGGTGAACAATGCTGTTACAGGCAAAGACAGATAATTATGAAATGTAATTATACTTCGAGTTTCTCAGGGAAAAGAGCAAGACTTGATAAACATTTTAGCACATTCTTGCTGTGAGGAAAAAAGGACATTTCAAGGAAATTAAAAACATAAGCCAGCGTTTTTTTGCAGCAAGAATTTGAAATGCTGAATCCTGGGACGAGTCAGGTCATTTAAATATATGAAAATATTATTTATTTCATGTAACCTATAACGGTATGAATAAAGACAAACAAGAGGTGACATGAATATCATACATCTGTGTGCATATAGAGGTAGGATGAGAATTTTAGAATCTAGAACTAATCATCTGCAAACTTAAGAGGCAATCCCACCACTTCTCCAACAGCAGTGGGTATAGACTGGATCTAGCCTGGATGCAATTTGCTAAACTTTGTATGATATACTGAACACAATTACATGAAAAAAAACTCATAACAGGAAGAAATCCCATTTGTTCCATTTCCCTATACCTTTGCACTAAAATGTGTGACATTGAGTAGTTCACACTGACATTGCCTGACATGGGCTGGAATGGATGTGACGTTCCTTTTCTCTTATAAACTGTGAGAAAGAAGAGGATAATAGGATGATAGTGGCTATGATTGCCAAAATAACCAAACAAATGTTACTGGATAAAGCAGCAGAATTCTTCTTCACTCGTTACAATTCTTTGTGAATTAAACCTTTCACACCTAGCAAATCATATATGAGTATCAATGATCTGTTCCTCCTCCTTTTCTACATGCACAAAAAACGGGATGAGCTTTGCCGAGGACCCTGAAAGCAGAAACAAAGGATCTGAATAGAAATATTTTATTGAAAATATTTTTAAATAACTCTACTAACTGGATAATGTAGTTTGGATTCCCAAAAAAATGACTCCTGAATGTTGCTACAAAATGTGACCTCGGCTGAACTAAAATTTTGCTCTTTGGAGTGACTCGCGCAAAGCTGTCGTTCTCCATTATATTTACCCAATTCTGGACAGGTAATGTGGGGCCAGAAATGTGTGATGGCTGCAGAAACAGATGTGCTACAAAATGGGAAAATCTGTAGCTGCATTAACTGGGATCCCTTGCTTTTTTACCAGTTCAAATCAAGATTTTTTGTGCGTAGTTACGCACGGTTTTGGCTATTTTGATGAATCCATTTTAAAGCTAATTTTGCACATATAAAAAAAAAACCCCAGAAGATTAAAATCTTCTAATACAATCACTGACAGATTAAAAACATGCTTCGTGAGGTTAACAGGGAGTGAGTAGAAGATACATCCAAGTGTGTATTTTTCTCATGTGGTGTCCCCCTTAACAATCAAACTCTGCTAATTGTCAAAATGTCAAGGTGTGTTGACTTCACAACAGGCACAGAAATGAAAAACCTTGTGAAATAGCACAAGAATAGAAATGCTGAAAGAGAAAAGAAAACTTTGGTTTACTGCACGTTTTTCAACAGTTATTCGTATCAAGTACCTAAAAATAAAAATGTCTGCCTTTCCCACTAAATTAGTCTCAGGCAGAGCACGTTGTCAGATACATACATTATATAAAACTAAAAGAAAGGGGTAATCAAGATAGAAGAAATTAAATAAATAACAAAATAGAAAGCAAGCAGATTTCTTGCTTTGAAATAACAGATTTGCTTTCACATACTTAAATACAAATGATTCTTTCATCATGGCATGTGTACCCTTAATTAGAAGCATACGTACAGGATTTTCAAAAACTACAGAGGACCTGTCAATATAGCACACAATATACATCTGAAGAGTCACGCTGCACTGAACTCCTGGGCGCAGTGATTTCTTTTGCAGAAGAACGTGGAGGCTTGTTTAAACAATGTATTTAGAAATGTTGCTCTTAAAAACACATTAAAAAAATTAAAAAGTAACCAAATCTGCATTAAATACTGCCTGGAGAGACCATCTAAAATGAGTATGTTCACTATCTGATAACTTTTTTTTCCATAAACTTACTTCTGTATCTGCCTAAAATAATTTTGAAATGGATTTGACTTACTGCAGCATCCAAGTGGAAGAAATTCCTACCATCCTGCTAGACTCATATCTGCTGGTACACTCATGTCCTCGTTATCCATGAAGCTGGTTGGTTCTTCTGACCCAGGAAAACTCGTGCACATATTGCACAGTCTGGCACCTATCTCCTGGCGGGACTGACAGAGGGAAAGGGAGAGAAAGAAAGGCAGAAGAGGAAGGACAGACAGATGGAAGCATTGCTATACGTCTGGATTTGAGAACTCAGTCCTTTCAGAAAAGGGGTCACAACCAGAAGACTCGCAGAGTGCTGCAGAACACACAGAGATGCAACACCCCAAATTTCAGCTGCAGTGCTGTTTTAGAGGATCCAGAAAGAAATAAAAAAAATAAAAGGCAAAAGAAAATGCAGGAATTCAAGCACACTGGAATACATAGAGTTCCCATGATTTCAAATTCATAAGCCTGAAAGCACTGAGTGCCTAAGTGGGGAAGCCACAGGGGAGAAAACCCACAGGTTTGCCTCCATCATTTCCCTGCTTTTCCATGACATTTTTCAAGTAAAACTGGACATCTCAAACTGCACATCCACCGACTGCTTTAAAAACTCAGGACTGAATCTAATGATCATCTAATGATCAGTGCCTAATAAAATCATGAGCATGTGAGGTGTTTCAGAATAATATCACACAGAATTGTCATTAGAGCTCAGTGGGTGGCTTTGCAAGAACTTAAGAGTCAGGCAAGAAAGGAAATCAACAGCAGTGAGAAGGAAATATTTAGGCACAAAATATGACAAAATTATCTTCTTGGAAGTACTGCATTAGAAATCCAACAGTTTGCTTGTATTAATTAAAAAGTGATGGAAAACAGAATTACTTTCCACGTTGATGTTGGGAGTGAAGAGGTTTCTTTGGACATTCAGAAGTTTTCAGGATTCTATTTGCCTATTGAGATGCCTTCAAAGTAACTTCTGAAGTAAAGCAAACAGAAAGAAACGGTAGCAAACCAATTCACTAGCACTGAACATGAAGGCTCAGTGGTTCACCCGTATTTAGAGTAACAAATATTAAAAGATTTGATCCTTTAACAGTAATATGTGTGCTCTTATAAACTGATGTGCCCTGTGCTAGGCAGTATTCCCAACATTGCTCATGATGGACAAAGTGTTGGTCTAAGAAAGTATTTGTAGAAAAATGCAGATTCATGTCAACAGAACTATTTATATCTAATTCACAAGATTCTCCCATCTGAGGAAAAAAGTTTTAGTGAACATCAAAGTGTTTTATTTTGTTTCAACATTTCAAAGCAAAATTGTCTCTATTTTTTACTTTCAACGTTTCATTTCAAAGAACTCCTTTCTTAAAGAGTAAAACAGAAAGACATTTTTAAGATTTTTGTTTTGTTAGAGAAGCTAATGAAAATAGTTTAGATTAACATAAACCAAACCACTAGCTGTCTGAGGTGTTTTAAGAAGACTTCTCATAGTAAGAAACTATGAGAAACTGTATCTGATCACTGGATGAATAAAATACAGTCAAATGTTCGTATCAGTTATGACATGTGAGTGTCCCCATTCCTCAAACTATAATTTTGATAAGGTTTCGTTTTCCTTATTTTTTTATATGGAGTTGATATCAAATAACTCAAGTTAACAGAAGTCCAGCCAAACAACAGCCTGATGGCATAGTTCAGAGCATCTGGTGTGCTTGTGTGGGGGCATTTATATGTGGTACTCATCAAGTGTGTTTCTTATTATGTATGTGTACTATAATTATGTGTGTATATATATACTTCATACAAACATTTTCATACAAAGACACTGAAGTATTGGGAACGAATATGCATTTTTGAAGCTTCTGCTTCTTCTCTGGCTTGGTCACAGAAATGTAGACAGCACAGTTTAAAAGCCAAAATGGTGTTTGTTTCTTTTTTATTTCCTTTCTTTCAGATATGTTTTTCTCCCTTTAAGATTCTGTGACCTATTTGCTAAGGAAGGAGCTCACCTGTTTGTTGGGAAGGAATCTGCCTGCCTGTCTGACTCGAACAAAGCCATCAGCTTGATCATAGGAGATGCAGCAGTTTTCCCCAGCTCGGCAGCACACGGGAAACTCTGTCACATCATTTCTAAACATTTATCTTGGAGGTACAAATCCCATCATTCTTTACTTCTAAGCCAGACACCACGAATCCTTGGGAAACAGAGCAGATTTTAGCATTATTATTTTTCACACAAGAGAAACAAACCATTCAATCAGTCATCTCCATGAAGAGAACTTCTCAAGCAATGTGGTAAGAATTTATAGGGTTCTACTAACAACAACTTCAATATATGGAGTTTGTTTTGAAGAGTTCACAAACCCTGTAAAGCACTGGGACAAAATCTGAAAGAAGCCATCATTTTGCCTGCACCCTAGCCAGCAATCAGGAGAAAAGCTACTTAGATAAAATGTCTGTTTTCCACACCTAAGTGTTTCAAAATTATAGCAAATATGTCACCAGAGAGATTCATCCTCATGCTTTCTGCCTAAAGACAGATATCATCCCAAACCATCTCTCCAAGCCTCAGAAAGTTAGTCCATTAGCATCCATACTCTTTCAAAAAAGCCTGAGAACAAAACCACACCCAAAGGATGCTCTTGGGTTTGCTGTGCTGGATTAGGAACTCACAGCAGCTTTTTGTAATAAACTCTTCTTTTTATGGGCCACGAGTCAAAATGGGAGAAAGAGACATTCCTGTTTCTCAGTGGTGCAGGAAGGAGAAATGCACTGAGGAGTGAGAAATCCATCCTAGGAAAAAAACCCAAACCAACATAAACTTAAAAAAAAAAAAAGAAATAGATAAATATCTTTCATCAAATCTAAGAAACAGACAACAAATTCCAGAGTGCTATGATGACTTTTAAAAGACAAAATGAAATAAAATCAGAGTGAACTAGAGATCAAAATTTAAGTAACAGACTTCCCTTCAGGCCTGTAAGATTCAGTCTGATATGTGAACTAGACCTTAAAATGGTAAAAAAACGTAGGTTTTTACAAGAGGTCAAAGCCTCAAACCATACTTCAGGCATTTGTATGGAGAGTTTCTTAAAGCTCACTGGGAAAAGCAGCACTTCAACTAAAAAAAAAAAAGAAAAGAAGTAAAACTGAAGCTCTCAATCGTATTTACATTGACGAGGGGAAGCCAGGCCAACAGGAGAGGTACCTGGGAAGGACACGTTTCCATAGACCTACCAACTTCGAGGCAACACAATAAATCCTGTAACAGATCATAATTGGATTTCCATAGCAGAATCTTCACATTCTGCTATTATTCTGATTCATTTTCTCAAGTCACCAGGACATATTTCTCTGAGGTTCTCACAAAGCCCATTTTTCTTAAATGCTGTGAGACTCCAGTGCTGGGTAACAGATGGCACACTTGCTGCTTTGTAATATCAAAGGAAAGCTTGTGCTGGTTTTGTTTTCTGATTTGTTTAATTTTACAGATCTGCGGATACACAAAATTAAATAAAACCTTCTATTCCTTCTGCCTAATGCATAGTTATGATTTATGTTCTAAATAGCCCCCCAAAATGTTCAAGGACTCTATTACAGAAGCAACTCTTCAAACACATAACAAATGATGTCTTTGTTCCAAACTGTTTGTAATTTGAACAGAAATAAAACAACAATGAAAAAATGGAATTGCTATTTTCTCATCCTAAAAGTGGAAAAACATGTTTTTGATTGAGCAAAAGATGGAACTGAGTGTTGAGTACGGGTCTGACAGCTCAACAAAGGGATCTTTTTCCCTTTCTTGTGCCCACTTTACACAGAGCTAGCAGCAGAAAATAGTTAAATAACAGCAAACCAAAACCATCAGACCATGGCCTCAAGTGCCTCATCAACCTGTTTTTGAACACCCCCAGGGACGGTGACTCCACCGCCTCCCTGGGCAGCCCATCCCAGTGCCCAACCACCCTCCCAGTTACATACCCAACACTTACATACCACAGCGTAAGCATATTGATATGTATGTGTGGAAAAAAGCCAGTATGAAGCTCACACGTACAGGATGGTGAATGTTCCCGGATGGGAGCACTTGGTGACAGCCCACAGAGTCCTCAGAGCCTGGTCCTGCTGGCAGAGCCGGGGGAAGGCAGCTGTCTCCATGCACCACGTTCTTCTCCAGCAAGAAAATGACACAGGGACACAAAGGGCACAGGGACACAAAGGGCACAGGGGGTGGCAGAGCTGCTCCAGCCCCCTGATTTGTCTTCGTGGCCTCCTCTGGCCACGCTCCACATCCTTCTGATGTTGAGGTCTCCAGAACTGGCCCCAGCACTGCAGGGGGGGTCTCACCAGGGCAGAGCCCAGGGGGAAAATCCCCCCCTCGCCCTCTGCTCCCACTGCTGGGGATGCAGCCCGGGATCCTGGGGGCTTTCTGGGCTGCAGGTGCACACATGGTGAGCTTCTCCTCGCCCAGGCAGCCATTAGTGGCCAGCAGGGCTCAGGGGTGGTCTCTTCTGAAGCCATCTGCTATATCTTGATGACCCTGGAGGTCCCTTCCAACCATAAGGATTCTATGATTCTATCACAGCCCTGAACCTGGGCAGTTTCTAGGCCTCAGGTATTCCCTCTGCGTTTATAAGAACAGGATTCTGGGATTTTTAGGCTTGAAGTACAGCTGGAAAAAGGGGACTGGGCTGCAGGCAGGCAAAGTGGCTCAAAACACAGGTCAAACAGTGTTGTCAAGGAGCCTTGGGACAGCATTGGAGCACTGTGCAGTCAATAAAAAAAATACAAGGGAAAAAACCCCTGGATTTTCCTTTACTCTGAAAGAAGCCAAAGCTTTGCTGAGCAAAATCACAAACATCAACAGATAAGCGTGGAGGACTGGGGCTTGGGCCCAAACCATGGAGCTGCTAAGCTTTTGACAGCACAGATATACTCGCAATTTCCAACAACTCTATTTTTTTTTTTCCCATTTAAAATTGCCGTCTCTCTCTCGGTTCATAACAGAGAGATATCCTCTTAAAGATGAAGTGTAAACATTGCATTTGAAAAATGCAATAAAAACCCATTTGCCATTTTTCCCCCCTTACAAGAAGCGGACTATTTGCATAGCGATGCCCAGGCCATTCTTTTCCTCCCCACGGGCAGGCTCTGATGCTTCAGAAACACACACAGAGCAGAATACAAATCAGTTCCTACTTCCATGACATCCCATGATTTCAGCTGAGAGCAATTTACTAAAGATGTATTTCTTCGGCTGGGAATAAGCTGCACCAGTTCTCCTTATTGTCCTGGACATTTCACCCACAAACCCATTCGTTTCCTCTGAGGACAGAAGTAAATAGCACAATTTGTTCTCACAGAAGACTGGCTGTTTCTGAAATGTGAAGAAGCTCATGGCAAATGGGTAGAACGTTAGGAATAAATAAGAAAAATGGGGCAGCAGAAATAAATCTTCCACGATGACTTCTCTCATTCATTTAAATGGGAAAAATTCTTTGCCGCCGCTAGCAGGAATCAAGACACAGCAAAGTTTGCAAGTTCCAGAGAAAATATCTTTAGTGATTTTCTATAGATCTGAAGTGTAACTTTAAAGAAAAATGCGAAGACACAGGCTCAAAACCAGTTAGCAATTTAAGAAAATTGTATCAGCAAGGGGAGAAAAGGGGTATGCTATAGCCATTTAAACAATAAGTTGCTTTACAGATGTAAGTAAACCAATGAAAACACTAAATCTTATCCTATTTTTTCAGAAGGCTACTGCTACACCAAGGCAGGAATTAAACAGTACATATTGTACCTGATCTTACAGGAAAGTTTAATCTCAGTCCCCGTTCACAAGTCCCTGAAACCACATCTTCCAAACAATTCACCTTTTCCAGGTACTATTTCATGCTTTTCCCTTGCCTATAGCAGATTCTTCCCTCTGCAGTTTAATCTAAGTCTCTTCAGATGCTCAGGAGACTTACACAGAAACGACAAGTCATCTCTCTGGATGCTTCTCAAATTATCAGGAAGATTAAGTACATGTGTAGGTGACAAACCTGCCCCAGCCAGATTTTATTGTGAATTTCCTGAGCTAAAGCAGAAGCAAGATATCCCCCTTGCCTGAATTCTTCCTCAATTTTCAGATGATACAGTGAGCTAGACAACACCCCCAAGTCCTTCTCTTCAGGGCTGTTCACAATCTATTCTTCACCCAGCCTGTATTTGTGCTAGGGATTGCTCCAATCCACATGCAGGACCTTGCACTTGGCCTTATTCAACTCCATGCGGTTTGCGGTGTCCCACCTCTCCAGCCTGTCCAGGTCCCTCTGGATGCCATCCCTTCCCTCCAGCGTGTTGGCTGCACCACACAGTTTGGTGTCATCAGCAAACTCACTGAGGGTGCACCCAATCCCACCGTCCATGTCACCAACAAAGATATTAAAGAGAACTCATCCCAACCCTGACCCCTGAGGACCACCACTCGTCACTGATCGCCACTTGGGCAGCGACCTGTTGACCACAACTCTTTGAGTGTCACCATCCAGCCAGTTTCTCATCCACCGAGTGCTCCATCCGTCAGGTCCATGTCTCTCCAATTTGGAGACAAGGATGTTGTGTGGGACAGTGTCAAATGCTTTGCACAGGTCCAGGTAGATGACATCAGTTGCTCTTCCCCTATCCACCAACGCTGTAACCCCATCATAGAAGGCCACCAAATTTGTCAGGCACGATTTGCCCTTAGGGAAGCCTTGCTGGCTGTCACCAGTCACCACCTTACTTCCCCCTTGTGATGTGGTGGCCATGTCACAGTGGGTGCCAGGTGGCTGAGGGGGTCCCTGCCCATGTTTGGGGTGCACAGGTGCCATTGTTATGGTAACCATTGTGACCCATGGGGGCCAAGCCTATAAAAAGGGAGCCAGGCTCAAGCCGGGGGACACTGCGTCCTGGTGAGGTGAGGAGGGTGCAGGGGCAGGACGGGGCTTGGGCAGGACCCCACACCTCAGGGCTGTGAGCTCACCCACACCTCGCTTCCCCTGCAGAGCACGTGGAGGAGACCCCCGGCGCTGCTGGGACAGGGATTCTCCCACCACTCACCGCTGACGTGCGTTGTGTTGGCGAGCATGGAGCAGGGTGAGGGCACAGCACCCCTGCCCAGAGCAGCAGAGGGTAAGGCTGGAGCTCCTCCCCCACCAGACCCCCAGCCCTCAATGCCTCCTCATCCCCACAGCCCTCAGCCCCAGGCAGGGACAGAGGCCGTGCCCCTGGGACGCCTCCCCCAGCCCGCAGGGTGCTCATTCCTGGTGCCATTTCCCTCTCCCCTCCAGCCTGCCTGCTGTGTGGCCGGGCAGAGGTTGACCCGGAGATCTGCGGGTACCTGCAGGACACCCGAGGGCTCTGTGCCCACGAGTTCTGCCAGGTGAGTCACTCTGGGGCTCCCTCAGAGCTCTCCCACAGGTGGTCCCTGCCCTGCTCTCCTCATCAGCTCCTCCTCTGTTCTCTCCTGCAGTATTTTGCCAGCGAGCTGTTTCAGCAGCTGCTGGAGCAGGTAGGACTCAGCGGGTTCCTCTCCAAGGAGGTTCTACACACCATCAGGCGGGCAGCGCAGAAGGTGAGGCCCTGGCAAGAGCAGGGAGATTGGTGCCAGGAGAGGTTTGCAGGAGCTTAGCCCAGAACCCAAGAACGAAATCCCTGCCTTTCCAAGCAGCTCTGGGACACAAGCCTTGCTCCCAGGACCTCCAGGAAGGCTCCAGCACAGGAGCCTCCTCCCCCAGGCAGACCTGCGGAGTGTGACCCAGCAGCAGCCACCTCCTGCGCCCTGCCTGGAGCTCTGGGGCTGCTGAGGAGGCCCAAGGCTGCTGCTGACAGGGACTGCTCTGCTCTTTCCAGCACTGCTTTGTCTGTGGCGAGTATGGGGCCACCATCACCTGCCAGGAGACGGGCTGCGACCGCAGCTTCCATCTCCACTGTGCTGTGGAGGGGCAATGCATCACCCAGTTCTTTTCCCCGTACAGGTACCTCCTTTCCCCTCCTTGCCACCACTGGGGAAGGACCCAGCACTTCTCACCTCACCCATCCCTCTCCTCTTCCCGCAGGTCCTTCTGCTGGGAGCACCGCCCCGAGCAGGCAGTGCAGGCAGCTCTGGAGACCACAACCTGCCCCATCTGCCTGGACCGTGTGGGGGACACAACGTCCTACAGCACCATGGTGTGCCCAGCGTGCAAGTACGCCTGGTTCCACAGGGGCTGCATCCAGGTGGGAGCTGAGGGAATGGCTCAGGTGGGCTAAGGGCCACAGCACTGCTCGGCAGCACCAGGGCCTCACTCCTGCTCCTGCTTCTTCTGCAGGGACAGGCCCTGAGTGCTGGCATTAAGTGTTTCCAGTGCCCCCTCTGCAGAGATAAGGATCTCTTCATCTCGGAAATGTTCACCATGGGGATCCGAATCCCTGCCAGGTTGGTGTCCCTCTGCCCAGCTCACAGGCAGGAGGGTGCAAGCACTGTGCCGTGCCAGGGGCCGCCCCAACCCACCACTGTCCTGCGAGCCTGGGCTTCAGCTTGGTGGAGCTGGGAACACGGCAGCAGGGGAAGAGCAGGGACACCCTGCAGCGGGGGCTCAGCAATTGTCCTTTGCCCACCAGGCTGCCACTGTGGGAGTACGGCCACGCGTACGCAGTGCTGGGCGAGAGGCACAGCCGCTGCGATGCCAGCGAGTGCCTCTGCCCCCACGGCAGGGAGGAGGCGAGGGCAGAGGGGGGAGTTGCCAAAGCTGCACCCCGGGGCTCTGTCTCACCCAGGGCTCAAAGCAGAAGGACTGAGAGCTCTGCTGTGCGGTCCCATGTTGTGCTCACTCTGTCCTCACAGCCACCAACCCGTTTGCTTCCTCAGGCCCTGGCGACTGCTCCTGTGCTGCAGCTGCGCTGCCAAGGGCACCCACCAGGGCTGCTCTGGCTCGGAGAGCGGCACAGACAGCTGGGAGTGCGATGACTGTGCTGGCCTGGGCACTGGTGAGAGACAAAGCACCTGGGGCCAGGCATGGCCTGCCAGCAGGTGCCCAGCGTGGGCTTGGCAGAGCCTCTCTGCTCCAGGAGAGCTGGAGGGCCATGCCCTTGACCTTCCTGCCTCTCCTTACAGCCTCCAGTGCCACCTTGGAGCTCCATGGCCTCAACACCTCTGGACAGCCAGAGTCAGGGCTTTCCCATGGCTCCCCACTACCCAGGACCAGCAGCCAGGTGGCAGCGGGGCTGTCTCCTGGATCTCCACCACTGGAGCCCAGCAGCCCCGGCACTGCTGCCCAGACAGCACTGGGGCTGTCCCATGGCTCCCCACTACCCAGGACCAGCAGCCAGGTGGCAGCGGGGCTGTCTCCTGGATCTCCACCACTGGAGCCCAGCAGCCCCGGCACTGCTGCCCAGACAGCACTGGGGCTGTCCCATGGCTCCCCGGTGCTCCAGGCCTGCAGCTGCACCAGCCCTCCTGGGCCCCATCGCCTGCAGAGCCGCTCCCGCTTCCAACGCCGGGCCCAGAAGCCCTACAGCCGGCCCGGCAGCCGGCAGGAGAGCAGCAGCACACTGGCACCTGAGACCAACAGCCCCAGCAGCACCAGCCAGCTGCCACTGGGCTCTGCACTCTCCTCTGCACTTCTGGGCAGCCTGATGGCCAGAGCCCCTGGGCCTGCACGGAGGCAAAACCGCTCCCGCTTCCAGCGTCGAGCCCAGAAACCCTACAGCCGGCCCGGCAGCCGCCAGGAGAGCAGCCGTGTGCTGGAACCCTCAGCCAGCAGCCCCAGCACTGCCAGGCAGCTGCCAGCGGGGTCGGGCAGCTCTGCAGCACTCCAGGGCAGCCTCTGCTCCCGAGCCCCTGAGCCTGACCGCAGGCCAAACCGCTCCCGCCCGCAGTGTCGGGCCCGGGAGCCCTACAGCCGGCCCGGCAGACGCCGCGGGAGCAGCAGCGCGCCAGCACCGAGGGCAGAGAGCAGCACCCATGGACAGGGGGCAACAGGGCCATCCCACAGCTCCCCAGCATCTGAGACCAGCAGCCCCAGCACCCCCAGCCAGCTGTCGTCAGGGCCCAGCAGCTCCTCAGGATGTCAGGGCAGCCTCTGCTCCAGAGCCCCGGGGCCCCTGCGGGTCCGAGACCGCTCTGGCCTGAAGCGTCGCACCCAGCGGCCCTGCGGCCCCACCAAACAACGGTGAAGGACCAGCCCTGCACCATCCCCGAGCTCTGGCCCAGATTCCCCCCTCTTGACCTCCCCAGGTCAAGAGCCTGCAGCAGGTGTTTTGGGGTGGAAGATGTGCCTGGAGGTCGTGCAATGGTATCTGGGGTGCCAGCAGCCTGCAGCTTACACAGCCCACATGGAAACGGGTTGGGTCTTCTGTGAAGCCCTGGCAGGGCCAGCAGCTGGATGCAGCCCTGAGCAAAACGAAGTTAGAAACACAATGAGAACCACAAGCAAAACACAACTAGAGTCACAAGTGTATCAAAGCAGTGAAACCCCAATCTCCCTGCCAACGTACATCTCTGGTCTCCAAAGCAAATGTCTTCTTGACAACGATCACAGAATCACAGAATTCGAGGGTTGGAAGGGACCTCGAAGGATCATCCAGTCCAACCCCCCTGCCAGAGCAGGGTCACCCAGAGTCCATCACACAGGAACGCATCCAGGCGGGGTTTGAGTGTCTCCAGTGAAGGAGACTCCACAGCCTCTCTGGGCAGCCTGGTCCAGTGCTCTGGCACTCGCACAGTGAAAAAGTTCTTCCTGATATAAGAGATATAGAAGCTGCTGATAGAAGCTGCTGATATAAGAGATACAGAAGCTGCTGTACCTAGCAAGACCAGAACCCTGGACTTCCGCAGGGCCAGGGCCAACGATCTTTTAACTCAGGTTCTTCCCATCCTTTTGGCCCAGAGAGGAATTAAAAGAAACTTTCGTAACCAAATGCGTCCAAAGAAGGCAGTCGCTCAGACACATTTTATTGCACTAATAAAAGTCCAGGAGTTTGCTGAATAATTCCTGATTTGCTCCCCTCGATATACACTGTGATTTCACTTCCCAAACAGCATTTTCATTCCCTACATAAGGAAGACAAGATTTTCCTACCTCCTTCCTTTCCAGAGATTTATAGCCAATAAAATATCAGTGAACACAAGATATACCAGTATATAGGAGACCTATGCATCAGGCATGAAAGGGGCATAACATAGAGCTTCGCAACAGGTTGCCCACCTATAATCACAGACCTGGACAACAGCACTTACAAGGAAGCCCTCGGACAACTCCAGGAAAAGACAAAGCAAGAATGATTGAAAGAATTTGGTTTTTAAATGTGAATAAATGCGTTTTTCAAGAAGCTGCAGGCAGAGCAATACCGTATTAAATCACCCTACAAAAATGTTCCACTCACCTCTCTACCAAATATAATCCTTAAACCTGGTGAGAAGGAAGGAGTAGCAGCTCTGATGTGATCCTAGCTGAAGACACAAGGTGTGCAAGGCTGGTCTAGGCTCAAGCTCAGGTCAGTCTTCTCGGCCAAGATGTCCAGTTCAGCAGCGAGTTTTGTCGTGGTGGTGGTCATGGCACTCGTGTAAAGCCTGTGGGTTCAGATTTGAGAAGAGTCTGCAAAGCTATCCACAGAAACAGCTTTAGACATTTTCCCCAGCCCATACATCAGAAATTCCCACTTAATTATCAGGAAAGGTTGCTCTCCAACTCAGCCTTAGGGATGAACAGCAAACCGGGCTCAGTCCCTCCTCTGATGCCAGAGGTGCCACCATCCTGCTTACATTTATTTCTGTTCTCATACAGATGTGTTAGTACCAAAATGTTAACAGAACCACAGCTAAAAAACAGCAGCAGTTAAAGTACCTTTGGCCAGTGAAACAGAAAAACAGGTTGTTTGACCACAGAGGAGAACCCCTTTTAAACAAGAGTTTCTCTATCAAACAAAAGGCACTGAAGAGAGGATGCATCAGACAAATTCAAGATTAACCAAGCCTCTCAATATTTTTTATCCATATTAATAAAACTTCTGTCCACACAGAACGTTGATAGTGTTTTACCTGAGCTCACAGCACTTAGATCTGGCAGCCTTGACAAGCTGAAAAATAGGTGCATGTAAACTATAATCTCCTTTCTAGAGAGATGTTTTTATCAGGATACTGTGGTTTCCAAAGCAGATGCCACATAGCCAAGAAGGAATAGATTTTATTCAGGACTTCTATTCAGGAATGCATGCTGCAAATAGTTTAATATAAATGTCAGCTAGGAAGAGGATTTCACCTTAGCAATATTCAAAGGTTAGGACAATATGTCAATGGAGATACTTTGTTAATGCTGGTACAATGGCTATATAAACAACTGCAAGGGAGAGGCATGAAAAACCACTTTAATAAATTGAAAACTCGGTTAGAAGGTGTTTATAAAACACATTAAATTTCTCTGTGACTCATTCAGTAAAGAGAGGGAATCTGTTGTTTGAGGTGGAAAGACCATTAAGTTGTTGATAACAGCGACTTGGAAATCGCAGTCAACACCCAGGCTCCGTGCAAAGTCTCCACTTTAGCAAATTTCTGTCTTAAGCATTAATTTTCATGCCTGAAAGTAGTCTTGCATATTTTATTCTCCTTTATAATACCTGAGAACAATACATGCCAAAAAAAGAAACGGATGCTTTGTAAGTTCATCCAAAGTGATTAATACCTCTTAACTTCAATGCAACAATAGGACATGTCTGACCTACACCACTGAAGGAAGTGATGAACAGGCATGTAAATCTTCCTTAATTACCTCTCTTTGTAACATGGGAAAAAATGAGTGGTAACTTGAAGACACAGTAATCAGTCAGTCAAATCACAGAGAAGTGGAAAGGTCAGATTCTTACAGCCTAAACATCGTGAATTACAAGAAATATAAAGCATTAAAATTCCTAATGGCTTCTTTTTGACAGGGGTTTTAATGAGAATGGAAAAAGGGAAAGCAATCTGTCCTGATGACAAAAATCCTAATGAGAATATTCTCCTCCTCTTTAACATCTCTCCAATGAGGCAAAATATGCTTCTGTACCAGGACCATGAAGGATCCATGTTTGCACACTGTACCTTCCAAGAAATTCCCATGATCAATTGACGTGCCTGTCATTTCTCCATTATGAAACAACTGCTGAATCATCTGGCATGGCTTCCAGCTGCCCTCTGCCACGACTCCTGCCTCCCACTTGGTTTGCAAAACGCACATCCAAATTCTCTAGTGGGCGAGGAGTAATTAGGAAAGAAGCATGAACAATTACAAATAGAAGCTAAGCAAGCCTATCTAAATTACCAGATTTTAAACCCATCATTAACAGCATGCCCATTAGCAAAACCGTCTGAACAACAACATTTTATTTTTCCTCTGTAACACCCCAAAACCCAGATCACCATTGGACCAAGATCCCCAAGCTCAGCCCCATCCCTTCAAGGAGAGCCATGGATGGGCTGTGCTGGGCGAGCAGCTCCCTCCTGCTCCAGCCATCACCAAGCAGGTGCTCATCTCCCACCCACCCCGCAAGCATCAAAGGGACTTTTGCAGCCTCCTTGCCCAGCTTTCAGTGAGCTCCACTAAGGACTCCCCGAGTCCTAGATAAAATCATACAATCACTCTGGTTGGAAAAGACCTTCGAGATCATTGACTCCAACCATCAACCCAGGACTGCCAAGTCCACCACTAAACCATGTCCCCAAGGGCCACATCCAAACGTTTTTTGAACACCTCCAGGGATGGTGACTCTACCACTTCCCTGGGCAGCCTGTTCCAATGCCTGACCAGATAGCCTTTCTGTACTTAACAATCCTTGTTAGAAACATGTGTAACGATTTTAATTCCATGTGAAAAGCAACAGTTTTAAAGCTTCTCAGTGCCTTCTTACCAATGGACCTCAAACATGCCCAGGAGAACAGTGGCTGCATGTGGAGGGGCCTTATTCTGTTCTTGGCTCCTCTACTGCACATTTCATCAAGGATGTAAAAGTAAGTTTGGTTTTCCGTAAGAACTAGAAAATAGACTTTTTTTATGTTTTGTTTGTTTTTTGTTTTTAATATATCAGTAACCATTATCAGTTTTTGGTAAGTGGCACACAAACAACATGCATTACTTCAAGGTGATTACATCTGAGGCTATCTTTAAAGAAGCCTCATACTGATACCATCATTACCATTACGAGTGGGTATAACAACTCCTCCTTCCTATGTTTAAAAAATAATCACGGTATCATGGTGTTTTACCATTGCAGTGCCTCTTTCTCTTGTTCCCTGTCTACATCAAGCCCCATAGGAAGCAATCATTTCTATGCAAATGCTGCGTAATAGAAATATAACTTCTCCGTAATGTGCCTTTCCTTGGGGAAACCAATCTGCTGTCTGTGTTTGGGTACGTACAAAATAAAACCACTGTGGTTTCCAAGCAAAGCACTAAGCTGAAAAATTTTATGATATTAATGGCCTTCTGCATCATTTACATATTCATGGCTCGCTTCTGACTCGTGCACACTTTATTATTTTTGCAGGAGCAGTAATAATCTCATTTACACAGTACCTGACCTGGGCCAGATTCAATAACCCGAGGTGACTCCACAAACACCACGCAGACCTTACCACAGCCAAGCCACCCCCCACAGCAGTATTTCATCAACCACTTGGAAAACGTGTTTAACAGATGATGACAGGAGAGAGAGAGAGACCGTGGGTAGGAACAGGTAACCACAAAATGCTTCATATTCCCTGCTAAGTGGGGGAATGGGGAATGTCAAGGTGGTAGCTCTCAGTGACCATTCTGGGGCTAAAACATGAGAAATTGGCCTGTTCACAGCAAGGTATGCAAGAGGCCACTTTGCATACAGACTGACTGTCCCCTTCTGCTCCGAAGTGAAAAAATGGCAGAAATGGATAACAACAGACAGGAATTACAGCAGGCAGCACTTCTGTCATCTCCACCTACCTGCAAAGCAGCCAGTAATCTCTTGAGTCCTGCTGATGAAGCAAATATCCATCTCCCTCTGGATTGCAGGCCATGCTGCAGCACGGTTTGGGCTAAAAGGGCCAGATTTGTCCTTTTTACCTGGGGTCCAAAACATCACACTCGGGGTCTCGCTGTGGGAAGGAAGAAGAGGCTCTGCCCAACACTACACAAAGCCTTCAACACTCCTAACGCACAAGCTGTGCTATATTCATTTCAGGCCAGCAGACAAAAATATCTTTGCTTTTCTAAAAAGATTAAACTTCCAGGGAAAATCATAAACACGCAGGAAATTTATTACTGATCACCTCCGAATTAATACATGGGGTCCTCAGTGCTGATCTCAGCAGAGTGTAAGACTTTAAAAGTGAGTTGTACTATGCAGCCTTTTCACATTTGTGCCAAATTATTAAATCAAATAAGGAAACAAACAACATGAACCCTTTGTATGCATAACACTAAGAACAAATATATCAATAGCTACTTTTGCACATCTTATGGTGGATTCGATCTCTACTGATCTTCAAAGGTCACCATATCAAGAAAGTAGGGCCCTAAGAGCTTCTTCTCTCTAAACACTACTAGCATGTGTAACACCACCACTGTGTCCAAGGACATGGGAGTTTGTCCTTACAGCAATCCTGGGAGCAGCAGCAGAGCAGGTCCTCAAGGGTATTTGTGGAGCAGGTATTTGGCTAAATTTGCAGTCACCTGGAGGCACCACAAATTGCCACACGACTTTATTGCATCTCTGTCTTGTACTTTGAAGAAAATAATGCTTGCAGAAAGGATTTCTTCATGTAAGAAGCCCTGGGTCTAAAAGCAGGCTTTGAATGCAGAGAGATGCTGAGGTGCACAGCAGTGAAAGAGCTTCTGCCTTGCTAAGGTCAATCCAGAGATGAATTTATGCTTTGAAACCTTAGTTACACAATTGCCAGCTCACTTCCTGACATGGAAAATGTCTTTGAACACAGACAGAGTCTCGGATTTCCTTTAATGGTATTTTTCTGGCCAGGAGTTTCAGTTGTGCTAGATGCACACTTTCAGAGCAAGAGATCCAATTTGTGTTCATACCAAATAGACACAGCCAAGACCATTTGTGCTCATGGTTACTGTGGATATCTTAAGCAAACAAACACGGTTCCATCCTTACCTCCAGTGGCACAGTTCTGCCTCTTAACACCCATCTTCTTATCTCGGTGATTAGGGACACACCAGCATCTCAGCTCTGTCTGAAAAACAAAAGGACAGTTGCACTTCCCTGCTGTTTGGAGAGAAGGTACAGGGGAAGGTATGAAAAATTGCAGATCGATAAATACAGGGGCTATACAAGATTAAATACAGCTAAAAACCAAGCACTAGCCACAGAGATTCTGGGCATCAAGGTATTCTAAACGTAAGAGGAAGACATGGTGAATTGTTAACTCAGAAATAGAAGAATTTGAAGAAAATGCATACAATTCGGGTGAAAAAAATCTGTGTGAAATATAAAATTTCTTTCAAACAAGAACTGCCCAGAGGCAGTTGCATAGAAATTCCTAATTTCTGTACTTTCAATGTGAAAATTGATAACTGCACAAAAATTAATAAGTTTAAAAAAATGGCTCATAAAATAACTCATAAAGATCTTTAAAACTGTTGATATTAAATCTAGCAGATTTTTTTCTTCCTTTTCAAAGACCTTGGTTGTAGTTCACCTGAACTTGTTCATCTCTCTAATCTTATCCATGAGGAGGTGAACGAAATCAAATGCACTGTTTCTGGTTGATGAAGCATTTCAGCCTCCCTCAACAGGCTCATCTTTCCATTAATATCACAGTCCTACATCTAACAAAAGATTAGATTTTCAAAAGAGGAAACAAAAAGAGAAAAATCAATGCATAGGTGACATTATTTGAGGAAGTAAATAGAAAAAAACCTTTCTGCTAATTGAATAGAAATCAAGTGAAGCAACCTGAGAGCCAGCAGCTTGGAGCCAGATCTCCATCCCTCTGCGGATCCTGGTGTCCGCAGGTGCCTCTGGGTTTTTATTCTTTTTGTCTTTACTGTTTTGTTTTGGGTTCGTTTTTTCATTTTGATTTATTTCCATGGTTAACCAAGACTTGTGGCAGGCTTATGTGCTAAATCAGCATATTGTTGATGCCATTTTTCCTGCTGGTGAGCCAGAGGCCTGTTTTTGGAAGAGCTGTGATCACTGCTGGGTGCTGCGGGTGCTCAGCTGGATGCAGCCCCTTATTCAAACTGGGAAGAACTGAGCCCTGATCCATTTGTGTTTGAAATGGCTGGAAGTGTACTTTTATAACCTTGTGGGAATTTAAAAACATTAGCCTAATTAAAATTGTTGTTGTATTTGTTTTGTCAGGCTCTCCCTTTTATCTGCATAATAATGATTTTGCCTCATCAGTTCAAGAAGTGTCTGTGGGTGGAAACAGTGAGTGATAGATTCATATAATGAGGCTCTAAATGACTACAAAAGACTTTACATCGCTGTGAATCATCCATCTACAGTGCTGCATTATTCAGAAATTAATGCAACCCTATAAATGAATAATGATTTAAATGTACTTTTAAAAATTGTTAATGCTCCAGCATTTTTTCCTTCTCTTCATAATCAGAAAATTGATTATGACTATGACTAGACCTAATATTCTTAATTTAACTTATGTAATGGTAATGTAGAAAAAGTCTTGTGACAACAATGAAAATGGAAAGATTTCCAGGAGACTAGAAATGGGTTTATAACCTTCAGAATTTCCCAGCCAAATGCAGTCGGCTTTGGAGGGAATTCATACCAAAAAAGAGCCTTCTGGAAGTCTAAGGGATCTAGAAAAAACTGAATTATTGATAAAGTTGATAAAAAAGATAAATTAGTATATATGTCAAATAATGAAGAATATTATGACCATAGAAAACATTTTGCTTGTTATTTGTTTTCTCATATTACCCTTTTTTAAAAAAACCCGAACGATTAAGAGAATCATAAAGCCAGAAGCAGTAGAAGTAGAAATAACACAAACTAATTTCCCAAGCATTTGTCTGAGGCTGATCTCCCATGCAGATTATTTGATGAACAAAATATGGTGAACACAACCACAGCCTTCATCACAGTGGGATCTGTTAAAAGGACTTTACCCCTCTATCTGGATTTTTATTCTTAGAAAATACAGATAGCTCTCTCTCAGATGAGATTCATAAACAGATTCAAAACTGTTGAAAGCAAGAAGTTAACATATAGATAACAAAAAAAAATGCAAAGAAGGGTCCATGTAAGTCTTCAGAAACCAGAATAAAACCAGGTGTGATGTTACAACATTGGTTTCAGCACTTCTAAGATTCAAATACACAGGCTGTCCCTCCAAGCCATGCCATGCACTCCATGTGTGCTACAGGGCACGGCCACACTCTGTAAAGCTTACACTATTACAATCACTAGGAGTATTCTGGTGGTTTTGGGAGGATGGAGGATGTGATCAAGATTAGAACTGGGTCTATGCATTTTAATGAACACTGAACAACATATAAGCAGTTTCTTTCGGCACATCTTTTAAACCAGATATTACATAAATTATTAAATGCTTTTCTGTTCAAGTCGCAATAGTGATTTTTCAGGAGACCAAAGATGAGAAATTGTTCTCTTTGCACTAAAAGAGGTGAAATGTAATAACCTGCTTCACCAAAAGACTATTGAACAAGGTTTCTTTCTTGTGTAATAGTATAAAAGGACATATATTTAGTGTTTCATTTAAACTAGATACTTAAATGAATCTTCAGCCATACAAGATGGTTTCAATAAAGTCATCTTCCACTAGGATTGTTTTATATTCTGCAAGTCCCTATTAAATTATCATAAATTATTGATGCCATAAAGGATATGAAGTCTACTAAGACTACAGTCACAGATGTCCTCCTTATAAAACCTTGTAAAAATCACTACCACTCCAGCAGCAGAATCGAGTTTGTATCAAAGACACAGTGAAATATTGCCAGTCACCTGTCAAACCCCCGCTCCTTCCAATTACTCGGAGTTTGATAAACTTACCAGTATGTACTTTTGTTATTACCTAATTCCACTGATAAATTGAGATCTCCACATTTTTGTCCACAAATGATTTACTAGGCTGAAAGCAATATTGCCTGTCTTAATTCATCTTAGCCAGCAAGGCTTTATTAAAGCACCAGATGAACACTGGGACCGTGGGGTTACCAGATTCTCTGGTGTGGAACCACTCTGCCTGCAATTAAAATAATTTTGGGGGTAATCCAAAGAGATCTGCCTCACATTCACCCATACTAGCTGCTCTTTCAGCTATGGAGAGATGCCATTCTGCTCTATACCTTGTTTAATACTGCAAGCAGGACTTTGACAATATTCAGACATACTAATAATGACCAAAACCGTTTCCTTTTTCATTAGCTGCCAAGCAACATCTCTGTTTCTGCAATCTGATTACAGCAGTAGTTCCTGACTTTAGCACTCTCTTGAGTGAACTTATTAATTAGGAAAAAGGCAAGTTTCTGCTTCTGTCTACAAATTGTTTTGGCCTTTATTCCAAAATCAAAATACAGAATGATCCTTTTGGTATTCAGTATCGAGGAACTGAGTCAAAAAATCCTAAACTGCTTCACATCTCGCCAGTGCATGTTGTTTCTCTGTCTCCAATAAACTCAATACATGGATTAGACTAGAGGATGTTCCACTTCATATAATTAACTTTGATGATTTGTATGGAAAGCGTACAAAATCTGGCTCTCCTAGATTTTCAGGACAGCTGGGAAATTGGCTATTACTTGTACAAACTCACACAGGAAGAGACATGAGCAGTAAGCAACGAATCCAACTCATTTAGTACTTCCTGGACACAAACACAAATGGAATGTAACTCATCTGTCTTGTACAGTCCTGATCTTCATCGTTAAAAGCTGCCAACCTTAAAATAACTTTGTGTTAGCTGTTTTTAAGAATTCCTAGTTCTTGAGAGCTGATCTCACAAGGTCTAGGAAATGCTTTATCTGAAACTTGTAACATTAAACAGGGATTGCCGTGATTCATAAATTATTCTCTTTTTAATGTTTAAGACTGACAATTGTGCCAACTTTTCAATTTAATTAGGGAAATTCTCTGTAAGAGATGCATTTTAGTCAAGTTCTTTTCTCCCAGTTTCACCTTAGGTTTCATCCTTTACATCAGCCAAAGAAACTCAACTTGTTCTCTCAGAAATTGTCTCGTGTAGATAAAAAAAAATATGTTTCATTTTACATATTCACATTTATCTTGAAAGGTGCCTTCAAATCCTCCTCTGTCTGGCAGGGAGGCCCCTCATTCTTCTGAGCTTCCTAAAGGAAGAGCTTCCCAACGCAGAGGAGTGAAAGGATGTGGATTCACCATTATGCAGCTGCGTTCCACAGCCACCTCACCTTCCAGCTCCAGCCCACCAGTTCTGCCACGCCGTTTCATTCACAGAAATCCACCTCGTGGAAAGGCCAATCCAAAAAGGAATAATCAAGGAGGAATAAATAAATTATGCTGAATGTTTGAAGCAAAATATTCTATACAGCACTTCTGCACTAATCACAGGCTCTGAAAAGAAACAGAAAATATCTTTTCATTGGAAGGATTTCAAACATTAAACTTCTATTTCTTTTTTCCCTGCATTTTTATTCCCGACCCTGAAACACAGAAGACACTGGGTCCTTATGCAGTGGCTTACAAGTTATAGTCTTAACTATGGATTTACCACTATTGATTCATAATATAGTTGCCTAGGAGAAATATATCAAGTTGATTAAAATTACCCATTTTTATTGAATTCCTTTGTAATGAATTCTCTTCTAGCTGAACAAGCAGCACATTAATGCAATCTAAACTTCTCCTGTAGTGAAGAATCAGAAGCAGCAAAGGGGACAAATGACTTTGAACTTAACACGCGTTGTCTGCTCTAATCTCAAATATGATTGCAAAAATAATAGTCCCCAAATTACATCAGATGTACACAGTTTGAATGCATGTATTGCTCTTACTGCAATGCAGCAGCAATATCTATGCCATACACGACAAAGTATATTATTCTAATATGATTAATTTTATAGTCATGGTTACACTTGGAGAGTCTCTTTTAGTGAGTTATGGCACATGCAGAGACTGGGATTCTTAGATACGAAAAGCGTTGCTTAAGACTAGTTTTAGAAATAAAAAATAAAAAATCAGAAAATGCCCACAACTTTTTAACACAGAATCTGTAGAGAGGCTGTAATGAACACACACAAGAATGCTATTGCTTTTCTTGGCTGTGAGAAATTGGATATAATTTCATTCCCAGGTACTGGACTTTTCCCCACCTTCCTTGTTTCTTGGTGTTCATCAATTATAATGCTTTGAAAATTTTTGAACTCCTGCAAGCTAGAGTTTTCTAAAACCTGGTGAGCTGTAAGTGACATGACATTTAAAATATGATTTATTATATACCTGAATTACACATGCATTGCTTTTATCACTGGCAAGCCCAGAGAGATTTCACTGAGTTTTGTCATCCTGGGTAACCCTTTGGCCAGGTATATTAGGTTTATTTTCTAGGACTTGTATGTTTTAGTGAAATTCCTTTTTGACATATACATAATTCTACAAACTTTAAACATCATGTGACTGCACAGGTACATAGAAGAAATGGATAAAAATCAGTCCTTACTAAAAATCCTTCCATTGAAGAAATCAACATAATTACTAAAAATTTTAGGGGTTCTAGCCCAAACACTTGATCTGACTTCCAACTACTTTCTTTGTCTTACGCATAAGCATTTTATTCCTAGTAGTTATCTTTTTGGTAGTTTTCAAGATCGCTCTGTGAGACATCCCTGGATTGTTTCTTGTTATTCTCACAGTCCTGTAAATTATATTGAAGGCCATACTCTGTATTTCACTTTTTTGGCCTTATTTTTTTATTTCATGATATAATGGTTTATCAAGCCCATGTCTATGCCTGCGTGGTTTTTTTCCCAACAAAATGCAGCAGCAAAAGATGCAAAGAAAAAATTAAATTGTTCTAATTTTGTAAAATTAGAGGGTTAGGTAAACAAGAAACCAGGTTTTGAAGAACTTTGTCCTAAATAACTATTGATCCTACCGGGGAATTTCTGCAACAACCCTCATGTCACTGCCAAAATATTCAGCAGAAAGGGATTATAGGTATATGCAGAGATAACATAATCCTCATATAAATCAGTTAAATAGTCAATGAATGAAGAGAGACAAATCCATAGGAATCCTGGCTACGTTAGCTTCACTGCTCACAGAACTACTTGGATTTTTTTTAATGATGCTTTAATCCTGTTAGATTTCAGAGGCAAAGCAGTTACGAGATTGAGCTACAATCTATTCCTCCTTATGCATCATTAAACAACTCGAGAGTGAATTAATTACATCTGATCAACCCACTGAAGGCAATGAGGCCAAGAAAGGTGCAAGTTAGGGGCCGCAGAACATCTATTACTGTTGACAGGGCACCAGAAAGAAAACTCTTTGACTTTCAAATCCAAGTGTGAGCTAAAGATCTAAGCTTGAATGAGTAGGGCTGGTCTCAGTGAAATAACTCTTTTCATCTATAAAATGGTCGCATTTGAAGTGAAAAAATGGAACACAGAATGCTGTGACAGTATTTTCATTTTTACACACCCATTCTTGAGCGTGAAACTAGAATTTCACTTTGATGCTTCAGGCTTCACCACCACCACCAATTCCTGTAGGACTATGGTCAGCATACAAAAAAGTGTACTGGGCAGGATCTCAGGAGCTTCCAACCCATCCGGATGATGATCCAGGAATGTACTCATGAATAGCAGAGCTGGACTGTACAGGAACAATGGTAGATTCCAACTCTTAACCTCTTGAGGTATTTGAAGATAAGATAAAAGCCTTTCACCTTTCATTCTGGTACACTAAGCAAACCATAAATTAGGTTCTGTGTTCTCCGTGTCACTCTAACAGTCTCTCTCTGTACACATTCATATTGACATTCACTTTTTTTAAGCATAAATACAATGTATTTAAATTAAGTTTAATTAATGGCTTGTACTGTATTTTGCATTAATACCACAACTGCATACCTGCACAAAAACTACATTATACAATCCTAAACCAACAACATCTCTATTTTCCAATACTGCAGAGCTAACAATCTAATTCTCTTTTCTGTCAAGACTTGCAAGTGGATAAGAAAAATTATGATAAAGCAATTTCGTTGGGGTCTACTGACCTCTGTTACACAGAAATATTTCAGTGCTGTTGATGCTGGCAGAGTTCACCCAGCAAGCTGCCTGCCCAGCTCCCCAGCAGCTGTCCTTGCCCACCGACACTGCCCAAGGGCTGCCTGCTCTTCCACATGGAATTCCAACATGTTGGGTTTGCTCGTTTCTCAACTCCAGCTATGCAGCAATATAACACTGCCCTGTGCCAAACAGAATGGCCTGTCTTTAATGAGTTACTATGTAAATATAAGCCTATGACCCACTGAGTGATGGGACACAGGCTGGTGACAGAGACTGGACCTCCCATTTATATCATCTCAATTCATATAGAAATCATACCCAGCTTTGGATAGTGTTTCTTGTATATTTTTAAAACCTTTTTTAAAATACTGAAATTGATAACATTTGTCTCAGTAACTTGAAAATGTCTATGAAAAAAGTTCTTTTTTTTCAACAATACGTGTTACAGAATTAACAGATCCCTCCCCTTTCTTCCCCTCATCTTCTAATGAAAGGAAATTTAACAAGCAGAGGTAGTTAAACATATTTAGCACAGGTACCTAAAGTAGATTTTAATAGCTTTACTATTCCTAAAATACCTCTTCTGAAAAACACGTAGATGTAAGAAATACATCAGCACTTGGTGCAGTTCTCTTTGACATGACCCTGTGAGAAGGTAATGCCTGCAGATCAGCTTTGTTACGATGGTTTATGAAGTTGCTTGCTTCCATTTCTACAACTGAACTTAAAAAAAAATAGAAGCAAAGATACCACTGCTACTGGATTTTGTTTAACTTACCTTGAATGTGTGTTGGCACGGTGCACAGTTCACTGACTATTCAGACTTCTTCCTGAAACAGAGAAAATTGGATTTTTTTCCCTTAGGCTGAGTTTTATTTATGGATGCTGGTGCAAAAAAAAATTAACTAATGTTCAGTGGTTATTCTGTATGTGCTCACAACGTCTCCTCTTACAAAAAAAGCACCATTAATTAGTTAATCTTACATAAATGACCTGGCTGTGCCATTGCTGTGGTTGTCTAAACAGGTGTTAATGACAAGGCATTTCAGTATTTTCTTGGGAAATCAATAGTTTCAAATTAGAAATTGCAATTTTCTGCCAAAATTAATGAATCTGCTGCTCTAGAGGTCAGGATGTCATTTGCAGTGTACTGTGTAGACTGAAAGAAATCATTTCTCAGTGCACTTATTCACATTGAATTGTAGCATTGGTCCAGTGTGAATATTAATAAGTGCATGGCCAAGAGGTTAGAAAGTATGGAGTGGAATATAAGGCAACAAACGCCTGGAGTCAGGGAGATAGCTGAACTAAAAAAAGACATTATTTAAGTGTTTGTTGTAACAAGAATAATGAAACAAAGTACACCAAGTCCCCAGAGTGGTAATTTTTCTGTGGCTGGCTCCATAAGAAAGGTAAAAGCGTTATGAAACCTGCTCATTTCCCCAGCTCATTTCAAATGTTGTCCTCTAGCTCAAGCTGAAACAACTCCAACAAACCCTCTAGGCCTCTTTCTGCTCCCGGATCTCATTTCCACGGCCTTGGCCAGCACAATAATTCTGTTGTTCCAACATGTGAACAGCTCAGTTATGTTATTTACTGGGACATGGTGCCCACGCTGGAGGCTGAGGAAGCCATCTCCTGCTCCGGAGTGCAACTCCACACTATTTAGTTACAACCTGGAACTACGCGCATTGTAAACCTCACTTGTTTCACCCCCGAGGTATTTGTTGTATGATGAAAGAGAACCCAAACTCTAGACTGCATTGCACAAGTCCATCACGACTTTGTAGCTGAGATCTGCATATTAATCTCTATGATTTTTAAAAGCAAAGGCGGGTACCTAACTGCGGGGATCTCCAGAGTCACTGGCTACTTCAGCTTGGATTTTAAATACATTCTTCCATTTCTGAGTATCCTTCAAACCTTCTGTAAATAAAAAAGTTCCCCTTGTCCCTAGGCATATTTTCCCAAGGTTTCCAGCTCTAATTATTATGAGCAATATCTTCGTGGTCTCCTTCTACATCGCTCAAAAATCTGACAAAAAAAGATCTATTTTGAAAGTTTCTTTGAACTTCCTAAGTCAATGATTTCTTACGTAACTCTAATAAAAACCTCTGGGAAAGAACCTATTACGAGCACTGTGTCAGCAATTTTTGCTTATTACAGGTGGCTTGCTCCCCTTTCCACATAACTATTTAATGAATTTAAACTGAGGATTGTATAATTTCCTAGCTGATAGCATCCATGAGCTTTTAAACCGAGATTACGGACCAATTTAGGAAAGGAGTTTAATGAAGAAGGTAATTCTTAAATGCAGCTGAGCTGTGTTTGCCTTGAGAGGGAACCCAGCACCAGACCACATCTTCCCGAAGCTGTGGCAGATGTGCTGAGGATGTCAGGCAGTGCCACCTTGGCACAGAGACAGCTGCTACAAGAAGAAGTGGGAGAGCAGCAGCAAGCCATAGTGTAACACAGCCATCCCTGGAGACAAATATCCCAATGCTCCACATGTTCCTGTTTTCAGGTGGCTGGTGGGAGTTTTGGAGAACCTCCAGGAGGTTTATGGAGAACCTCCAGGAGAGGCTGTTAAAAGGCAGCAGACTGCCTCGTTCAAGCATACTGGCTATTAGTTCTCAACAACTGGATGTTTCCTTACTTTGTTGTTTTAATTCCTCATCCATTTTCCAGCCAATTATCCTTACACTTCAAATCAGTTACAGTAGGAAGTATTCTCTGTCCTCCCTCGTTCCCTTCCCTCTGTTATGCAGCAATTGTTGCTGCTTCTTGGAAGAACAGCAGTTATCAATAAAACTGTTTATATCCTTATGGTGAGCCCGTTTGGGGCTGGTCAAAGTCCAATTGTACTGAGAACTGTAAATAGGATAAAAATAAAACAAAGCAGCTCTCCATGTCCTTTTCTCCATCCCTCTCCCTGTGAAAAGTATCCCAAATATTTTCCCACAGAAATCTGGATAATCAAAGAAAGCCGATGAAAGAAACACAAAGTGAGGATGGAATAAAAGTGCAAGAATCCTGTATCGACATGATTCTTTGTTAACACAACAACAGGCTTTAGTACCAGTATGAGAATGTGGTTATTTTACAATAACCACATGGGAATTTCAACCCTCTGCATTTCAAAACAATTTTGATAACCAACAATAGCACAAAACCCAAAGTTTTGATGGTTTCATGTAACTTTTGAGATTCTCCTTTCTCAGCATGACTTTTGTCTAATACTGTTTCTGAACCAAAGTTTTGTACCAGTTGTTGTAGATTTAATATTTAGTGTAAAGCATACATTTCCTGTTGGCTAAAAATCCAGATGATGTTGCATGGTTAGGGTGACCTTATGCTTTCATGGATTTCATTCAGTTTTGATATCTGTGGACCTGAAGGATCAAACCAGAAGTTCCAGTGAGGGAGGTTTTTCATTCCTACCCCACAGTGACATGACTTACACTGAAACAATGATCCTTTTGCTTTCACAAAGTCATTAAAATCAAATTCACCGACCATCCACTGGCTCATCTTCTTCCCATCACAGCTACACATGGAGCATCACTGTTGGCACTTACCAGCTCCAATTATACCAGAAAGCCATTTAAAGGTATGTTCCCTGACTTATGGGAATGAGAAAGAATGGATTTAACTGGGTGTGATGTTTTTCATTTGACTAGGATGCAGGGAAAAGCCCTGAGTGCTGCTGAACTGGACTGGCTCTGCAGAGCTGTGGGAGACCATGCAAAATGTCTGTGTTCTCCAGGTTTCTACAAACTCCCTGTGATCAGGGAGGGACTTGAGAGAAGACAGAGGAACAAGTCATGGCAGACACAAACACCTATGGATGTAGGTCAGGAAAGAGATGAAAGCAGAGTACTCAATACACACCAGTTGCTTAGTAGTCTGCAGCCCTGCTTCCCCATGCAACACAGCTCCTTTCCCAAGCAAGGGTTTCTTGAATATGTGGTACTCACAGTATCTAGAGGAAAAAAATACCCCTATTAGTCATAGGTAGCCAAATGCCATCTGTTAGCCAGCCTGAAAGTGAACATTCAGCACAAACTCATGATTACAGTTTGCCTTCTGGAGGAGGTACCGCTGGGGGTAAAGCTGTGCCACAGCACGCCTTGCTATCTCCCACTGGTAAACTCTGCTTGTTGTACTATTACAGACACCCTTGTTAACGTTTTGATTACGTAGTTTAATTTCTTTTGCACTTTAGTGGGAAATCACAGTGCATTCAAAAAAAAAAAAAAAAAAAGAAAAAAACCAAAATATTCTGGTTTTCCGGCAAAAAAAATGAAAACTCAAGTGTCAAAGGGAAGAATTTTGCTTGATTCACTTCCCTTGTGAATCTGGTTTCATCAGCTTAGGTTTATGCAAGGTGTATCTAAAAGTTACAGGTCTGCAGAATTTGGCCACTACTCCCCCCATAAAAATCCTGACTATGGTGAATCACAACGTGGCAAAGAAATAAGGTTACTTTGTGTTATCTGTTATCTTCCAAATGCCCCCAGACACCACTAAATGTCCACTACTAACCATGTGAACACATACTTGACATCATCTTAATTCCAGTACTTACATCAACTATTGTCCTTTTGCAACCTAAGAGCCAGAATCTTGCCTTTGAGTAAAGTGAGGTTAAGTGACTAATACATAATTCAGGAAAGAAGCCTAAGATACCCATATAAAAGCAATTTTTTCATTTCTAGGCTAAGCTGTGCAACAGCAACAGAACTTAATGGCCAAATTCCAACATTTTTGCAAACAGAAAACCAAAAGCAAACAAATAAATCCATAAACATAAACATTTTAATTACTTAGATTTTAAACACGGCGATAACAAGATAAACAGTCCAAGAGAGATTTCTTCAGCACCAATATTAATAGCTGTGAATATTGCTGCAGTGAGTCAACAAGCAAAGTTTTAATTGTTAAGTACGTAATTAAAAAAGAAAACTTTGCATTCACTTGGGAAAACCTGAACTGGTTTGAAACAGAAAATCTTACTTTGAATCAGCACTCCAGAATGCAAGAGGAAGCACACACCACTAACAACTCAAGAACTTAGTTTGTCTGGTTTTTATTACTCTTTCCACAGTGGAAAAATAAATTAATGTGAACGAAAAGAGTGCATGCTCATTTGCATAATAGTAGCCCTGAAAAAAAAGGACTTGGGACTACCAGGTATCAGACAAAACAGAAAATTAAACTAACACACATTTTTTGGCAGTTTTTCAGCATTTTTCTGACTAAGATTCTGACCTACTTCTGCACATTTTGCCAGTGTAACTGTCTAGTAATCCCTAAACTAAAATGGAAAGAAACTTGTGGCTTAAAATGAAGAATTCATACTGGAAGAACTGGTTTCCTAATACCAGGTAAGTCTCTATGACATCTTCATAGTTATCCTGCACATCATTGTAACTTAATCCAGTTTCTATATTGACCGCAGCATTTAGTAGTAGACTCATTACTAGGAAGATACCATAAAGACAGAATAAGACAGACCTGAAAGTATCTTTTACTCTGGGTTAGTAGGTACCTCAGAACTTTAACACCAACAAAACTCATTTAGGGTTTTCTACTAAAGTGAATGTGGCAAACACAAGGTAAAACAGATCTGTACAAGCAAATTAGAGAGGGAAAAAGAAAGTTATGCTAAGTTTCACTAATGAGCTGATCTTTACAAATGGCTTCTACCATTCCAACTGTTGTTAGCATGTTCTTAACATACTTGCTTAGAAATACTAACTTCTTGCACTACACTGTGACAGGACACCATTTCACTTATTACACAGGAAACTGGCCCCTGGGACACCAGTGCTAACATTCAGGTGCAGATTAGGATGCAAGATAAAGACAGAAATTGCCTTATTTATTGAATGCTTAGTGCAATAATTAATATTTTAGAAGATCATATAGAAGGACATTTTAGGAAGTAGCTGTCATTTTTCTGGAAATATGGCTCTGTTGAAAATTGGGCTGATGTGATGCTTGACCTGTGTCTGTATTGTGGCAGCCATGAATTTTTCCCAGCTAAAGTGGCAGCTGACTGCCCAGTCCTTAATATCAAAAACTTAGCAACCATTATTTCTGTTCCTGTTCCTTGCCAGCCTGGGCAGAACTGTCTCTCTACAACCTCCACTGGGATCTCCCCCTGTGCTCTCTCTCCCCACTGTGAAATTCTGCAGTTATTTCTCTCCTTGCATCTGATTCCGCTCCTCTCCCTTCCTTTTTTTGACACCTCACTTGGCTTTCTCCCATGTCCAGCCATGAGGACACTGCATGAGGAGCTCCCCTGCCACGGCTCCCTCCCTGCCCACGGTGAACCCAGAGCTGTGCATGGGAAAGGGATGCTCCAGCACAACCACTGGAATGAGAACGAGTGGGCTGAATGAAAAAGAATCATGCTGGAAAACAACCTAAGAATATCATCCGTGCCCAAAGACTCATGCAAATACATGAAGGATTTCCCTTGATATACATTCAGACACAGATTGTGTTTACCTCCTCCAGGATGTGAAGCTGATTATTCATCATCAGTATCTCATCAGTAACAGAAGTCTCAGTTTCCACCCTCATGCAATGAAAATGATATTATGATCACATCAGCATATTTTATTATTATTGTTACATCCAATCATCCTCCCTAGGTACATGTAAACACTTTTTTTTTTCCTTCCACTAAAATAGCTCACTGGGTGGTCTCTTTATAAAATAATGAAGAATAAAGGTGTGCACATAGATTTGTGTCAAAAATTATTAATCCATGCAAGGAATAGAATGAAACAGCCTCTCTGTACACCCGTAATAAAATCTGCATGACTGTTTTGATAGCACTAAGTCCCTAACCAAGTAAAAGGGAGTTAGCATCATTAAATTGAAACACCCTGAGAGGCAGTGATAGAACATATTCACCCTCTGTTCAACCCTCATGGATACACAGGAACATAATTTTACACAACACCAAACAGAAGTTCAGAGTGTCCAATACTAAACACCTTCAACCGTACAACAAAAATCAACACATTGATGGAATTTAACACATTGAATGAGACCTTGCCTTGCTAATATCCATGGGAGCTTCATAACAAAAATTGCAGCTACACACAGTTGTCAAGGTCCCAGCCTAAACCACTCCTTTACACTGACCCAGGATCTCCAAGACCTAGATGAGCTTTGAATAAGAGTAACAGAGTTGTGACAATGCAAGTCTATGAGCAGGGCAGGGTTTTAGGACAGAGGATTCTGAGGCTTAAAAATGCTTTTAAGAAGCTCATTAAGAACTGAAAGTCATCAATCTCTTGAGCCCACTGATAACAGAAATTCAGACAGGTACTACTGTCTCAAAGAGCACACTTGCTTCTTTTGATAACCCTCCAAGCAGAGACTCCAACCATTCCCCATCTTGAACTGTCTCACCAATTAACATAACTGAGCTGAAATTTCAAGACACTGTTCTGAACTAAATTAGCTTTGTGGCTGCATCTACCTTCAGGGACATTTCTCCAGCTCAGACAATCTCCAGTGAAGCAGAGTCTTACATCACTGCCTGTAAAATGTTCTCTTTCACGACCCTAGGTTAGAAGCCTTTCTTCCTAATGTTCAGTCCAAGTATTTTTTTCCTGAAAATGATTCACCCTAATGTATCATTGTCCATTTTTGTAAAAGTAGAAATATGCATGGATTCCCATGCATACATACAGCCCAGAGACTAAAAATGAATCTTGTTTTATGAAGCACATCCTTGTGTTGGGACCAAAAGCAGTATTCCATGCTGAAATTCTAAGCAATTTGAAGAACTCAAATATGAATAAGTCTGACAAAATAATCCATGAGACTGGAGAAAGCAAAACTTACATGTTCAATGCTGTCACTTAGAAGCTGCTTCCAGAAAATACACAGAAGTATTCCTGAGAAAAGTTTTTTATTTGGACAGGAACATTAACTGGATGATCTGCTGTAATTTTTTTTCCTATTACATCTATGATTTTTTAAATTATGGTTCCATATCCAAATGGAAATTCATTATTGCATCAGCTGTCATTCTAAGGATAAAAACAAATACATTTTGGGGTTTTTAGACCGTAATGCCTAAACCCTGGACTTGAAAATGTTATCCATCTATCAAGCAATAAAACCTTTCCCTATTTACAGCTATTTAGACTTCCCGAGAATGACAGTTACTGGTATTTGAGTAAAACTGCAAAAAACCCCAAAATGAGTAGTTTGTTTTAATGGATAGGCAGGATTTTTCACTGGCTGTTTATCTGAATCTTGAGTTTGCATATGACAATAGATCGCCCAATGCCATAAATAAAATCCATTAGATATTAAAAAATAATTAAGTTTTCAGTCCAGTTTTTAACTTGCTAAACCCACTCATTTCATTCCTTATTTCCTTCCTTTAATCAGTTGCTAGTCCCTGAAAGTCCATTATGTTCTACCCTGTGATTACTCTTAGTTTCCTTAATAGCCTCTTCGGCTTTTTAAAACCCAAAATAAATTATATGTATCACTTCTCAGCTATCTGTTATTTTGCTGACACCCTGGAGGAAAGAAGATTTTCCTTTTGGGAGTGCTGCCATTTGTTCTTCTAATATCACACTCAGTATAACTCTATAGCTATTTTTCAGCTAATTTACTAAACACTGAAGTAAGGCCCATTGGTTTATAACTCCTGAGCTCAATTCTAGCATGTATTTTAAAGACAGAGAAAACATAGTTCTCCCTCTGGTTGCCCATTTTCTAACAATAAGGTACTTCAGGAAACTCATTCTTTAGCTTCTGGAGAAATCTTGAGACAGAGCTGCCTCTATTGCAGGGCATATATATATATATTAATAATGCCACCAGTAGTCTTTTGTAGTTCTAATTTACTGCATCCCTGGGTGTGCCAACAGGGCAGAGCACAGGCTGTAGGGCTATAAACTTAGGAAGAAATGTAATCATGACCAAATGATGCAGAATAACCTATTTACATCTTTAATCAATAGTTTAAATAATAAAACCAACGCATATCGAGCACTGAAACATGGTGTTCACTGCTTTATCCCTTGTGGAGTACAACTGCATTTTAGATACATGAAAGCAATTTAATTTGTTTGTATCAAGAGATACACTTGTGAGATATTCAAAATAATAACAACGTGCACAATGATCCAGACAGGACTTAAATGTTTTTAAAAACTCTATGTTAAATAACATGTTCTTATTTTTGCAGACTATCTGCATTCAGTGTTATGAAAGAAAACCAGGAGTGAGCTCAAGCAGAAGTAGATGCAGTTTGATTAAACCGCATGTTACTCCAGCATGTCTCTGTAGTGGGGTTAAATAAATCAAATACATGATAAATCAAAGTATTTCTCTCTCCCGCTTCCTAAGCACAGGATTTAAACTCATCCTGACCTAGGAATGCATGTTTACAGGGAGAACTGTACATGCTTGCCTCTGCACAGAAACCTGACACATTCTGCTGCCTTTGTGGTTATTTTATGTAAGATTTGGGTACATCTGGGCTAAGGAAAGCAAATACCAGGGAGATTCACCTTCCAGTGCCTGTCCTCATGGGTGTCCACTGTGGTTCTGAGCCTCAGATCTCCTGCAGCAAAGTGGCAAAATTAAAAACACCCATGGGTGGCTGTAGTGAAATAAGGCTACATTTGCTGTTTTTTCATCTTCTTCCTGTAGATTTTGTTACTAAAGTATACATCGAGAAAACATCATTTTCCTATGAAGTTAATCATGAATCATTAGAAAGACTGAAATAAAATCTATCACTTTCCTTATAGCTTTCCTGAGTTAAGGTGGAAAATATTCTCACTTTAGAGAACTGTAACAATGTAGCAGAAGGTTAGTGATTGGTTTTTATTAAAAAAAGAACAAAAAATTCCTCCTCTAGTACCTCTAAATCATGGGATTTTGTTGCTGCATCTGGAAGCACTACAAGCTAAGAGATGTAAATTACCTTAGAGGCTACAAACATCTTCTGCTGAAGTGTATTCAGACTAACAGGTATGTGAATAGGCACACATTTCATGAGTGTGATGAAAATTTGAGACTTCCAGTGAGAAAAGCACAAATTGGTTACTTTTCTGTTTCTATTTGGGTTTGTTGTAGTCCTTCTGCCCAGAAAGTAGCCCTTGGTAAATCTGAATTCAACTGCTTTCTTAAGCTACAGCATCTCCCTGGGCTGTAGGAGGAAATCATCAGCATTGGTGAAGTTACAGAAAATTCCCTTTTTTTCCCATATTTTCTGAAATCCATAAAGAGGTATTGCTCTATTCTTCTCTCTCTCTTTTAAGCCACCCAAGAAGGAGTGGTGTTTCAACAGCACCAGGGGTTGGTTTGGCAGTGGACTTTCTAAAGCAAAGCACAAGAAGGCAGAAACAGCAAAGAATACTTCCTGCTATCCTCAGATCTCCAAGGAGCTTTTTTCTGCCCCCAGCTGTACCCACAAACAATTGAACACTTCAGTTCAATTTCACTGTGGATGGCCAGGAGGGAACTGAGAGAAGGACCAACGGGAAGAAAGGAGGGGAAAGAAAAGTCAAAGGCACTTAAACTTCCAGAACATACTAAAGGCAGAAATGGTAAATTGATACATCTCAAAATGCACAGCCTGACATCTATAACCTGTGACATTCTCAACCACAAATATCAGAGTGGCTGAGACTTACGGATTTTAAAGGATTAGAGATAGGTAAATAATTCATGAGCACACCCACAAGTACAGGAGAAAGATTATTGTAAGAGCAATACATGGTTCAGCAGGCACCAGCTGAGCCTGAGCCCGAGCCCTTCCCATGCCAGCAAGCAACTCCATGGCAGTGCTGGCACTGCTCCCCTCCAGAGGTGTCTGTGAGAAGGCAATGGTGCCATGGATGGGACCGTGTTGCCAGCACACACAGTCAGAAGCTCACAGACACATATCCACTCTATAAAGGTGCTATTTATGGCAGAACACACCACTGCTTGCACATCAGACCTGAGGGGCTGCTCTAGAACCAGCTCCCACCTAAAACCACCCAACGTCCCGACTTTCAGAGTGGGTAAGATGTCATGTAGCCAACTGCCACAGCTCGTGGAGCTGCTGCTCCACTGAGAGCTTACAAAAGTTTGTCTTGGGGTCTGTGGGCAGTGTGAGGTGCAGTGTGGCTTCCTCCCCCTGCACAGCAGAGTCCCCTCTGATGCTCCCACAGCCACCCCTGCCCCTGGGTGAGGCTGGGGGGGCTCTGGCGAAGGCAGAAAGCCTCATTGCTTCTTCTCCTTCCAGCATTACCAATGCACATCGAGGCTTAAAACACACTGTTCCAAAAGTATAACCTGGGCCCCTCTCAAGTGGAGCAATTAACACAATTTGTTAATTGACTGATTTCCCTTACCATCTACCTACAGCAATGCTGCTCTATTAAGCATTCTCCAGTAAGAGCTTGTCTCACTCCCAGGATAAAACACCATTTTAATCACCCCAGCACCAAACACGAGGTGGAAAGCAGTGCAGGATGAGAGGATGCTGCATGCTCCTCAGTGAGTACCACCTCTGCCACAGCCCCGGAATGGCTGGGGAGGGACTGCCTGGCCCCACCGGACACCCCTGGAAAGGGCTCCAGTAAAATGGCTCAGCTGGGCCTGATTAAGCCCTCTGACAGACCCCAGGAGCTGAGGGCCTGCTGTCATTTGTCACTCTCAGGGGTGAAGGGACAGTTGATTAGATGGGCTTGGAAGAAAGCTGCAGCTCCAGAGATCTGAGCAAAAGATCTGAGCATTAGACCATCATGGTCTAATGGTTAGGAATATGATGGGATAAAGGTTGGACTTGATGACCCTGGAGGTCCCTTCCAACCATAATGATTCTATGATTCTATGAAAACTGCCCCCGAGCCCTGCTGCCCTTCCCTCAGCCTGCAGCTCCCTCCCAAGCAGCCCCAACCCTTCATCAGCCCGCAAAACCTCTTCAGGGAAGGTGCAGGGATACCAGACTTTGACACGTGTGATTTATTTAATGCTTGGCTCTACCAATTTATACTTGTCACATTGGGCTCTGTTATGCCACAGGATATTGTTCCTCTGTTTGGCGTAAACAGTTTCTTACCTCCTCATGGGCTCACTTCCCATTGCTGGTGCAATTCCTGTGGTTTGAGCAGGATTGTTGCAACACAATGCAAAATCAGGATCAAATCATGTTGTATTTACGTTGAAATAATTAAGTCCTCTTTTTAAGAATGCTGTGCTTTTGACTAGAAGAAAGAAATTTATTTTTTCTAGTGCAGGCCTGCAGATTGCAGCAGCAAAACATCCCAGCATGGACACAATGCAGACACCACTTCCACGAGGACTAAGCCAGGAGTTAACACGTACTGACAACACACTTAAAAAGCTGATTTTCTTTACAGACACAGATAAGCCATTCTGAATTTCCTTAATTTCTCAGTCAGCTTCAAGTACGACACGAGTAAACGATAAGTAAGACTGTCCTGTCCTTTCCCACTGTCAGTTCATGGTAACTCATTTAGAAGGAACAGTTTGTCTTTATTTAAATGGAAATTACTTGCCTCAAAAACTGGCTTCAGTGTGAGCTACAAGCTGCTGCAGCCCCAGCAAAATTAAGATAACTTCATACATATTGCTGCTGCTTTTTAATTTTTATTCGTATGGTGGTCAAGTGGACCTTATTTAAAAAAAGAAAAGCCAAACCTTAGCTCCATGCTAACCACTGGGAATACAAGAGTGGCCTGAAATAGGAAACAGCTTTTTACCAAAATTTCATTTTATCATGTCGGAACACCTACTGTTTCTCTGGAGTAAATTACCTGCAGAGATTGTGTTAAAGAATTTCTGGGCACTGTATTGAAGAATAATAATGGCAATTTCATAGTGATTTCACAGCATTAAGCATGCACCACACAAGAAAACTATCACAGCAAAATCCAATTTGTTACTTTTCCAACACTGAATTTTATTTCTCTTCGGTTTGCAATTAGTTGTTAGAAAACTTTAATCAAAGTCTCAGTTTCTTTTTCCTCTCTCCATGTGGCACAGTCAGAGTAAGATGTAACCAATAATTAAGCAAATTGCACTTGGCTTAGTACACAGGAAACTGGGGATAATTAAAAAACATTATCCATTAGAAACTTGTATATTCATAAACTACTTTTGTTATTTTTAAGAGAGATAATATTTAAATATGTTATTAGAAAATAAACTCATTTTCCAGATCTATTAGAATGATAAATTCTTTTACCTGCACACAGAGAGGGCTGCACTAGGATTTTAAGGGAAGCTGTTGTTCAAATAAGTGGGCATTGTCCTGAAAAAGAGAAATGTAAATGAGAAGGTATCACAAAATCCCCATATGAAAGAATGATGCAGAATCTTTTCAAAAGAAGAAAAAGTACCATGGATATAGAGAGAATGGAAATACCTAAAGCAACAGGGAAATTATAGACAGATTTGGGCCTATCAGACCCTAGAAGAGCGAACAGTAGGACTGAAATGAACATTTCAAACAGAAATTACGTGGGAAATGCTAAAGCAATGTCTGGCTGGTTGCAGTTCTGACCTTTCTTTCAAAGAAGGAACCTGGTTCAGCAGCCAGATAATGATGTTCACAAGCACCGTTCGATCAATTCAAACCCTGTTCTGCACGCAGAGAAGTTAAAAATTGAGGTATAACTTTGAAATATGTAAGACTTCTGTCAGAAAGGATGAGAGCTGGAAAATACAGAGATGCCGAGTTAGGTGTTCTGCAGGAAAGGGTTGTCCACAGCTCTCTGAACTGCTGCCACCTTCTCAAGTGAAGGAACCCGATATTCAGAAGGTAAATGCGGGACCTGGAAGCTCTCCTGGAGATGGACACTGGTACGTCCTACAAACTCAGCAAGTCTGACTTTGACAATGTTTTCTGCAGAAAGAAAGCAAAAAACTAGAGGTGGAAGAGGTGTAATTTCTTCCACTTCTCATCCTTCATTTTATACTGTAGGTCAGTGGTTGGACCAGACACCAGGGAAACAGAGGGCTCAAGACTTCCCTAACCACAGGAGGTTTAAATGCTTACTCCTCCAACACCCCAAAGTCTCCACAGCCCCTGAATCCCATCCATACCATATAAATGGTAACTGATGCATTTTGGAGCTATCAAATTTTTGACTTGAACACTTCAATTCTACCTTAGCTCTGATGAAGTATCAGGTCTTAATATTGACTAGAAATATGTTGGGTTGTGTTTCATAGAATATTCACTCAATCATTCAGGAATGGCATTCTGTTGAACAAAAAAATAGAAATATTCAATTAACATCTCCATAAAGAGAAAAAACATTTTGTGTGCTCTCTGTTTTGCTCTAACAGTTGGCAGATGGGAAGGCTACTCTTACATTTAGAGCTGCTAACTTTGATGTATATTTGCTCAATATGTATGAAACCAGACTGATCATTATGGCGTTCTGCTATCTCACTCCAATTCATCCCCATTTTCTCTCTGATTTCTCCTCTTTCTTCAGTATATTAGTTTTTAGCTGAATGAGCCTGAGTTGTCATTTGGAGTTGCAATGCTACGTCTTTGATTCATGAGATAAACCAGCAAGTGCAGCAGACAACATCAAGAACTGTCTGTGGAAATGCTGATTTGCTATTGCACTGCTTTGTTCTGAAAAAGATACCGAAATAATGACACTATGGCACACAAAGAAATCCTGGGCTAGATTTCAGAATACTAGAGCTTGGTTTACAATACAGTTAATGAACTTTCCTCTTCATGCACATGGGCACATAGGATTTCTTTAAATAGATTTCATATCTAAGCCACTGCTGTCCAATGTCTAAAAAATGATATGATATTGTGGCTGTACTTCCTCTCCTTCCCTGGATAAATAATTTGCAAGAAACTGAGGACTGCTAACTAAATTCCTGAATAAACACCTGCAATTAAAGCGATGAACTAAATGTTGGGCATTCTGTGAAGTTATAAAAGTAATAAATTAATCAGTGTGCATATTATATGTTATAGTTACCTATTTTAACATAAAAATAGAATGGTATTATTGATCCTCAGTGAATAAGAGTTACAAGGCTACATTTAAGGCTCCACACACCAAAGCACCAACAACAAACAGTAAGCCAATAGTGAATTGTGCTGTTGCACAAAGTCACACCTTACGGTCACTTTACCATACTGCCACTTAATTTTAAGGGTAGAATTACTGAATATGGCATTAGATGCACACCAAATCCATGGAAGATTCAGTGGACAGAAGAGATTTCCTTAACAAATGCCAACACAGTTTAAAATTACATATGTAGGTAAGTTTATAAACACAGCACTTTAAGCAACATTGCAAGGTGAAGGATAGAAACAGGGGACCAGCAGCCTACAATTATGTTTTTGTTCCTTATTGAAGTTTTGGTACTGACAGTCTTCAGACTTTTATGACACCGACTATTCTTTTATTTCATGTGGAAAACACAGGTAGGATTCAATCGTCGGGATTATCTTGAAAAATGAATACTCACTGAAAGAAGAAAGCTGTTATTACAGCTCGCTCGGTCAGCTGAGTTCACAGTGTGGGAGGATACCGAGAGAAGGCAACAGCAAACACTGTGAGAATGGAGGGAGAGTCCACAATCTGCTGTGCAAGATTGAGTGCATCTGTCCTAGGCAACAACAATAAAAAGGCAGAATAAAATATAACACTGGCTTACCTCAAAAAGTGGTCAACAGAGCAATACAGAGAGTTTTATTCCAGAAATATCCAATATTTGCCTTGGAATTGCAAGCAAGCAGTTTTACATTTCCAGATTAAAAATAACTGCTGAAATGTCAGAGATTGCAGGACATAAAATCCAAATTTAAGTCTGCTGGTTTGAGGGTTATTTGCAGAGAAAAGTTAATTGTTGATGGGTAAAAGAACCCGTACTGGTACTGACAGTGATACCAGTATATGCATATCTAATCTCTTGCAATTGGAGTCCATAAAAAGTAAGATAGATTCTTTATTAGCCAAGAGAGACTAGTTCCTTTTTAAGCCTTCTCACACTGCTATAAAAAACCCTACACAAATGTTTACTAATAAGAGTTTGCACATAGAGGATCACGTATTTACACGGCATAATGCTGGTCACTGGAGCACAAGATGATGTTTCATTTTTACTTCATGCTCTCCAGTAAGGTGTTTTCACTTCAATAAAACAGTGCATGTCCCTGAGCTATGATTAGCATGCAAATTTCCCATGGTAAAATTCCCTATTTGAAGAGAATCACTTAACTCTCCTTGTTTCCACTGTGCATTACTGTCTCTTTGTACACCACTGCTTTCTCCTGCCCAGTGACACAAGCAGTGGGAAAAAGCAAGCAGAAAGTATCCTCATCAAAAGAAGACTAGCAAAGGTTATCAATATCAAACACACTTAAAAAGCTGCTACTTCCCACGTGTGGATACTCACTCAAGTGACTTTGGGACTCCAGAATTTACGTAGCCAAAATCTGGCTCTACACATGCATGAACACCCGAGTTATAACCACTTGAAAAGGCTGTAAAGTTTGGGGTTTTGACATTTCCAAGTCATCAGCACGGAGTGAGCACAGCACTGCAGAGACAGGCACAGGGAATCAGCGAGTGCCACGAGCAGCAAAGGGGTGAAGCAAACAAAACGTGTCTTGGCAGATGTGGGGAGCTCAGGTTTTGATGTCAAATGTACTCACGTCTGAGGCATTTTGTTTGTCTGCCAGTTTATTTGACTGCCTGTATTTGGGGGGGTTTGAACTCCTGACTGAAGCAGAGCTGACAAGCTGCTCTGGGAGGAGGCTGGGGCTGCTGCCACCACTAAGAACCACAGCATTGTCGCTGCTGAGTCTTTGATCAACTTGTTGCCTAAACTTTGAGTGATCTGTCATTGCTTCCCAGCATGGAGATGGAGTGCATCTTAGAGCAAGTTAGCAGCTTGTCAAAACTGTGACTAATGAACAAGAGTCTGAAAAATGACTGAAGGAGGCTCTTCTCCTCGGCAGCTTTGCTCCACATGGGGTGATGGCAGTGGCTGTGAGCTGTGGATGTGTTGTGTTCTCTTCAATTCCTTTCTCTGCCGTGTCAAAAGGAACAAGGACAGACCTGTAGCAAGGCAACTGAGATACTCGGTTTGGAAAGCACTGCAAGATCATTTTGAGTACCTGGAAGTACTCGAGGATGAGCACAAGAGGAAAAATGAACACAAGGCAATTCCACAGGCATTCCCTATTCAGTCAGCTCCAGGTCATCCTGCCCAGTGACCTGTGAGGATGTAGATGACTGGAAAGAAAGGAGAGGTCTCCAGTACATGGCTGTTGACAAAAAAATGCAGTATGAGATGCTCCTGTATGCATGGTGGTAACCCTGGGCTTGCAGGAACAAATTGCAGTGCCTGGGAGATGCCAGGCCATGCCAACAATGGCCCTCAGTGTGATGGTGTGCTATTTTTCCAGGACTGAAAAAAAAGATTCCTTAGCATAAATGGCTGTAGATGACTTTAGAGTAACTCTGTAACAGTAGAAAATGAATATTTAAATTACTCCTGTGGCAATATCTCAACTCTCATAACAGAGAAAGGCAGAAGGCTAAAGATTTGAACACAAAGCAGTGGCTACACGAGCGATGTAACCGGATGGTTTTGCTTGGTTTGATACCAAACCAACACAGCGTTTGGTACACAGCATGGTCTGAACAAGGATGAACAAATAAGCCTCCTCTTCCCTTCCTAAGATCCTTACAGTTTATATCCTACACCCGTTCCAGTTTGTGTGATGCATCTACATGTTTATCAACCACATTCACCTGTAAAGTCTTCCAATTTGTTCATTTTTAAGTTGTCCAAGACCTTCTCTGTGATATTGCCGCCCTCCTCTTTTTACAATATGTCCCATTTTTTCAACCAATTCCATTAGCATCCTCCCGTTTTTCTCCAGAGGACTAGAGAAAACATCAAATGAGATCAGTTCTTAGATTGATTCTTCAGAAATTCCGTATTTGAGTCTCAGAGCCACTCGCAGTGCAAATCAAAACAAACTTAAAAGCCTACCAGAAACTACACGGTGAACAAGACTGAAAATGTATTATTCAGGCCAACAGAAAGAGATAAGATTCAGTTTTTGGACATTGGTATTGAAAAATCTACTTAAAACTAGAAATACTTTTAAAACAGTGGCTAGAATTAATCATGATGGTCCGTGATTATTTAAAGCTGAATATTCTAATCCAGACAATATTTTCTAAAAGGCACGAGTTAATTTAAACCAGGAAATTAAGCTATAGCTGCTGGATTACATGGTAAAAATAGTTTTCTCATGTTTTATGATCTACTTATCTATTTAGAGTCCCAGCTTGACTGAAGACAGAGGCAGAATTCCCAACGGACTGAGAATATACCTGCTCCCCCCACATATACAGACCTTAAACATGGACCTCCACATACAAGCTCCTTAGCATTCCTAACTTTTTTCCCCTCTCTCTCTTCTATATTTACCTACAGCATAGAGTGGATTTTTAATTTTATATTTGCCCTCTAATATTCCTTTTGATGCTGCATTAAGTGATCTGATGATGTTAATCACATATTGCTCCACACTCACTGTCTTTTGTCCTGTCCTAAGCAGACACACCACCAATCTTATTTGTTTTTGCCATAAGAGTTCCTTTGATAAATCTGAGTAGAACCTGGAAGATCATTCACAGGACCATTTTCAGAAAGGTTATGACTTCGTTTCAGTTAGAGTTGTACATGAGCACCACCTTTGATAATCAGACCTTCGGATTTCTGCAGAACACGTAACTGTCTGGTAAAATCAGTAACATCTATGAATCAGAACCTGAAGCAATTGTGCATCCATCACCATTTTACTATGCTTGCTGTGTCATGATACAGAGTAACATTTTTTGAGGAGCAATAGTTTGTTCTGGACAATAAATTTCATTAGCATCTTTAGCTGTTGGATTGCTACTGGTGTGTCAGAGTCAGCGTGTTTTTCCAAAGAAGGGGTCATGCTGTGGCATGAAGTATGAAGCAGAGACATGCCACAAAAGAACAAGGCAAATACTGAGAAGTCTGGATGAAGTAAACTTTTGGTTGCTCATGTTTAAGATGCCAGAAACTTACTTTAGACAGAGGCAGGTATTAAAGCTAACTTGCAGGCAGCAAAGAGCCAGATGCCAGAAACAAATGAGATGTGTTTTGCAAAGAAGTTCTTGTGATACTTCACACTTATTTGTTTGCTGAACTTTAAAATAGGGGAAAAGAGGTCATGGATACAGGTAGACAACCCAGCGCAGTGAGGACTGCAGTAGAAGACAGACTCCTTCTCACTTTCTTGTTATTATGAAATAAAAATGGAGCTATGAATCATCACAGCATAGACAAATCATCCGAGGCATCTTAAAACAGTCGCTTGACTGACTGCTGCAATATCACCTGCCATTCAATAAAAAGAACTGCAGTACTTGCTTGCAAGTTGACAGAAACCTGCCCAAAGCCAAACAGAAACCCTTGGGTTCATTGAAATAACATGATTTTAGAAGTTCCTCAATTAAAGCATTTGAAGTCCCTTCAGAGCAGATGCAGTGACCTCTGTGAAAGCCAGGGGAGTGCAGGCACGACAGACAAGATCAGACCAAATGGACAGAGGTTACAGCAAAAATGACTGTGAATGCACCAGGGATGGAGCTGCAAATCAGACCCAACATCTGCAAGGGTCCTGGGTCACCCCAGGAACACTCCAGTCAGAACTGCTACCAAGTTTAAGAAGTTCAGGTTGCAAACAAGAAAGAAAAGCAGAGGTTTATTGACAACGCGTGCTTCTCAGACCTCCCAGCTCAAAAAGCCAACACAGATATAGCACATCAGCTGCCACATCACAACCAACCTGGAGGCCCACTCCAAACTTCAGTGTGTCACTGCCCCAACAGAAACAGCACCACATGTACAGCTCTTCCCTCAAATGAACTCCACCCTCTCAAAAAACACAAGTTACAGAAGTCATGATATTCCCCTGTAAGCTATCTCCTAGTCTGTGCCTTAGTCAAATCTAAAAGATAAAACCACAATATAGCATCAATTCTTTTTGCATTCAGGAAGACTTCTAGCACGTATGTGGGGCTGAAGATACCACACACAGCTCTTCTGTTGATTTCAGGACTGGTTCAGACAATTCAGCTTTATAAATACTTTTGTGTAAAGGTCTTTTTGGAGGAAGAACGTTCCCTTGAGTCTAACAAAAATTACTAAATAATTTTATTACGTTATTTTCCTATTTTTTCTTAGTGTCATATTAGGTTTATCCTTTAAGCCCCAACCTTGTTCCACAATGCATGCCAGACCCTTTGTTTTAAGACTGTATACAATTACAAGGCTCTAATAAGGAAGAAACAATTATAGACCACATGTTGTAAAAGCTGCACTAATATCCTACAGTAACAGTCATAAGAACATAAAATTCTTGAAAAAAATATTTTTTCATTCAAAAGCCAAAACTAAACCAAAGAACAGCAAAGGAACCCATGAATCCCTATTTTTAAAGTATTTACTTACACTAAATAATGTATTAAACATGTAAGAAAATCATCCTTTGCCAGCAGTTTCAAAAACGAGGTCACTAATATTTTTTTAAAAATAATTTTGCTATAGGGTTACACCCAACATGGCCTGAACCTAAAATCTGCTGAGACTTTGCCATCTGTTTCCTCTTGCATCACACACCGAGTTTAACCTCCACAGTCTTGGGGTCTCTTTTGGCAGATGATGCACAGAAGTGTGAAAAAATAAAAGAGGCCTTTCTGAATGAGATTGTCAACAATTACTTTGATTTATGCTCTTTTCCAAGGGTAAGTCCTATTTATAATATGTGATATGATATTAGCCATGAACTATTTATTAATATTTTGCTGACTAAGAAAGCTTTTGACACAGTGATCATCTAAACCCCAGCCACACAACATTTCAAAACAGCTATGAAAATTGAAGACCAGAAATTATTTGTAGCAAAAGCAACTTGACACCCTTCTAATCTCTAAATCAGCTTCTGACAGCAGAGCCATCCAAGAGTCCTTCTTTGGAGATGGCCAAATGCATTGCTGGGACCAGAGCACACTTTCTTGCTAAGCCACAGAAGGTATCAGGAAGGCACCAAGTTGTGTCTGTGGTGGTGCTGACCTACCTCCTGCTGCCTGGGCATCCCTTCACCAGAGCTCTTGCACACATGAGGCTCCTGGGCATCCCTTCGCTCCAGTTCTGGCACACATGAGGCTCCCTGTGCCGTCTCCATGGAGGGTGGTATCACTTGCACCAGCTCTCTAGAAAACAATAACTACAGGTTCTTTACTATTTTACCTTCTCCATGGAATAATCAAACTAAAGCATCCATGGCTCCCTTGGAATTATTTATTTTAAAAAAACAAACTTGACATTTTCTTTTGGAAAGATGAACATCCTCTGCAGTGCCTGCAGTTAGAAGAATATCCTTCATCAGCTCTGCTGCCTGCAGTTTGTTTCCTTTTCTGAACCCCCAGATAACCAGAAGTGGTTCCGCTACCACAGGGACTCCCCAGTTTCAAAGGCAGACCCTGTCCCTCTGTGGGGATTTCATCCAGGCTGGGCAGGTCCAACCCAGCCTCCACTTTCCCTTCCGAGAGTTCAGAACTTCCTCAACAAAATGGGATGGCACCTTGGCACCTTTCAGTGGCACCCACAGGTCTAAGAGTCCAACAAAACCTGCTCCACATGACCTTCACTAACTCAGCTTCCTCCTCCTGTTAAAGAAATCCCTTCATAATTTACATTTTAATTGAGGTTCCCTGACATTTTCAGCCAAACCCAGGCCCTTGGCACTACCCATAGAAAATGGGTTCTTGTTTAGGCAGTGTTTGTTGGCTTTGTTCTCTCTTTTGTTCCACATCTGCTTGTTTTCCCCTCACACCCCTCCCTGCTGTAGCTGTTGGAGCCCGTGTCAGTGTTGGGCAGAACCACATTTCTGGGCGTCACAGTGACGTGGGAGCACAGCCAATTCCCCCCTTCCCTATTTCTTTATTCCTGGTGACTATTTGCCTTTGTAATAGAAAGAATTCTCGGCGTGAAGGGCAGGCTTGTTGATATGTTTCTAGCTTTATAATTACCCTGGAAACACGAGCAAACTTTGTTTTTCAGGGGGACTGCATTGCCCTGAACACTCAGCGCCTCCGCTGCGATAGCCGAGATCTCGCGGAGCCGCTTCTCTTCTGCAAAGAAAGAATTCATGAAACCTTGCCTGTAATCAGGCTGAGTACAAACTGGGAAACGCAGCCGTTCTGTGTCAGTTCTGCTCATGTCAGTCCAAGCCCATTAAGCTCCCCTGTCACTTAGCATGTGATGCAATTCCTCTCCATCCCCGGCACAAGCTTGCAGAGGTGGGTAATGATATTCCAAGACATTTAATTTCAACCCTTATAAAACAGCTTAACTGAACGTATCGTGCTCAGCTCTGAAGACATCTAAATGAGCATTCATTTGAAACTCAGAAGAATTAAATTCACCCGACCTGAGACAATTCCCATAGCCACGCCACAGCAGCACCCAGCAGGCCCATGAGAGGTGGGCAGTGGCCAGTGCCACGCTCTCCTGCACAGCCTGTGGGCCACTAAAAGGTCTTGGCTTCTGCTCCATGGAGAGGAGCGTTGGAGGAGGACCAGGCAGGTGGCACGGGACACCTGCTAACGGGGGCTCGGCTGTGCGGAGGCTCTCACAGGGAGATGGACTCTCCCAAGGCAGAGGCAGGTCCTGCTGGGTGGGAAGGGCAGGAGAGCATGAATCCTCCCCATAAGGTACTGTTTATATATTTACACATTTTCTTACAGGTTCTTCATTTTTCAGTCTCAGCAAGGGCTGCTGCATGATTGATGAGGCCCAGGAGGCTGTTACAAGCATTCAGGGAGCAAGCTATGTCTTCATTTATACTTTAATAGCTTAAATGCCAAGGTCCTTATGCACATTTGGGGTTTTTTTGAAACGCGCCACCACCTCAGCAACAACCAACCAACACAATTTAATCAACAGCACAAGAAATGGGACAGATTTTAGACAGCAGGATAGATATATATACACACACAGCACTCACATCACAAGACTTGTGTGGAACAGGATGTCCTGCAACACAGCGTTTACCAGCCAGTGCCTAAGCTCAGGACCATAACGAAAGGATTCCTTTAATTACAAATGCTCTACAATTATTTTTATACATATAAAACACCAACTGATTTATACCAACCCTACACCTCCAATGGCAAAGATTTCTTCTCGTTTTAGAAAGGCACTCATTAGTATTTAGAAATAGATTTTTCTTTCCACCTTTATTGTTGGCCTTAAAATTGATCAAGGGAGGACACAAAAAAAATATGAATTTTATTTTGAAGCAAAAAAGGTCTTAGAAGCTAGCACACAAAAGCTATAAAAATTACTAATTAAAACCCCAGAGATCTCTAAAAAGCACTTATCTCCTCAGAAGGTAAATCGTTGTTCCCAGTGTATCTGTGCTCATAAACTGAAAATAGGTGAACACATGCTTGGCTGTATAAATTATTGTCTAATATCCCATGCAATGTGTACAGATCCATCTCATTACTAAAGTATTGTTTTCCAAATGTAAAAAACATTTCCTGGCTTTCAACAGAGAAATTTTTTATGTTACCTTATTTACAAGCACAAATATTTCCTGGATGCAAGATGTTTAGTGGTGGCAAAATATATCAGTATTTTTCCACCTGTTTCCTACACTTTCTTCAAAACCAAATTAGTTACAAATTCGACAAACAAAGCTACAAGTAAGAAAAGCAAAGAAAAAAGAGAATTGCTTTAAACAAAGGAAAAAATTAAAGCCTCTTCTTTTCTGCAGAGATGCAAACCTGCCTCTACATCACAAGGACTTTTGAACTACATTTCCATGGATGCTGGTGGGAAGTCACTTTATTTCTCCTGTGTATTAAAGAGAATAATTTATCTTCCAGAAAAAAAATATGAGTGCATATGCAAATATTTTTCCAAATAAAAACATTCTATTAAAATTCACATTTGTAAGGTAAATGTTGTGCAGCACGCAGTTGCCAGCATTTGTATAAGGAAAATGTAGAATACCATGTTCCAAATGATCATTATATTAATTCCATTTTGCCTTCGCTAGGATGGTAACACTGAAATTAGGTGTTTCTCTCAAATATGTGTATTTTACCATTATTTCATCTACTGGCACTTCAGGCTATACCGATTCCACCATCTGCTTGTTTCTTCAGAATTTCAGACATGAGATTTAATTAATTTATTTATGCAAAATCCTGTTAAGTTTCCCTTTCACTAGATTCCTTCAAAGGCCAGAGATGTTAGCTTAAATAGAAAGTTAAAATAGTATTTAATTCAGACATTTGTGTACCACTTTTTAATTATTTTTTTTTGCTTGTTAATGTAGAAATGCTGCTCAGCAACTCATCTCCATCCTTGGAGGTTTTCAAAATTCAACCAGACAAGGGCATAGAGGAGCTGGTGCAGTGATGGTTCAAGCAGTGTTCATGCAGCAGGATGGGGCAGCTGACTCAAAGGTCCCTTTTGATCAGCGTTTCCATCATCTGGCTTTACTCAGATAATGGTAATGTGATTACAGCTAAAAACTAAAACCCCTGAATTTCTAGACTGTCCCATGCAGGCTAGAATGGCATTTTTCAGCTGCACAATTAAAATGAAGACGACCACAATTCTGGGAGTTCTGAGAGGGTTTCTGAAGTTAGATTTCATCAACTACCCTTCATCTCAGAGCTCAAGTCCATGCAGAAGCACTTGGTGCACCACTGAAAACGAACCATTTCTCAGTGCCTTGCACACAAGGTGTCCCATTCCCAAACTGGGAAGCTGCGGTGCACACGAGCTGGCCTTCGGATGGGAGTGGGAGTTCTGGAGTACAGGAAATTGTTTTGTTTAGACTAGAAAATTATTATAAAAAATCCTGTAACAACACAGGGCTAAGGCTGCTTAATGCTTTGTCTAATTTACTCTCCTACCTGCGGACTGGTGACATTTATATTTCTGGACGTGAAAAAAAGGTCAAGTTAAAGGATGTGTTGACTATGTAATATTATTTCAGCATTCCCCTTGATAATATCTACTGGAACTGTTTGTTCAGAGAGAAGTCATAACAAATATACAAGAGCAGATCTGAGGTGAATATGCAATTGCTGACATTCGTGAGCCAGAATCTTAAATACTGGAAGAAGTGCGTGCTGGTGCCCTTACAGTATTTGCTGCAGCTATATCTAAGTTCTATACATAGGACCTTATAGAGTGCCTGATAGCAATGTCTTGAAGGAATCAAAGATGGTGACATTTAGGAGTTGAGGCTGGTTTTGTGATCTAAATCAATCCTAACTGAACAGCATTTCCCAACACAAATTACGATGGGCACAAACAACAGCTGAAGTTCACAACAGATCAGTCAAAATGAATTCAAAAGTCCACAGAGTTAGAAAAGTAATGCTGAAAGCAAAAGGCAAACCTCATTAAATACTGAAAATACATCCAGTCCTTCATGTGTAATCATTTAGGTATGGTTTTTTCATATCTATATACAATATATAACTTTCTAAACTATGAAATACAGATGGAGCCTGAATCCTCATTCTGTGAATTAATTTTTCACATAACACTGAAAATAAAATTTTAAACAATAAATAATATGGAAGCTCATTTTTAGCTCCTATCTCGAGTTGGATAAAAGCACTCTTACTAATATACTTTGGAAAATTCTTGCTTTTGCCACCACAGGAGTCTGTAACATTTACATCAGTCAAGAAGTGAGACTGCTACCAGGATTATTAAGGGCTATCCTTCAGCCAAATTTATGATTTGTCACAGAACTTACTGCTATTTTACATGAAATTTAAAGTAAGCGAGCCATGCACTTTTTAAGATGCTCAAAATCCAATTTTACACTTGTCTTAATCACTGCAAATCAGTGCATCACACGTACAAACCACCATCTGCTCACCCATTTATCAGATTTCCAAACATAAACTCATTTTGCTATTTATGTACAGATACTGACTGCCACGTGTGTTAGAGATTCACACATAACTCCACCAATATGCAATCCCTTCCCAGATAAACAAAATACTGCAGATGCACTGGGACGTCTCAGGTATCCCAAACAACACTGACATGCCCATAAGTGGCATCACAAGCAACAGGGACAAAGAACAGTCACAGTGATGTCCTATCACACATTCTAGTGACATGGCAGGCCCTAGAAACCACCTCAGTTCTTATTAATACAGTGTATTTCTATTAATCTATTGCTAATCAACCCTGCAGCCCAAGGCCAGGGATTGAAATGAGTGGCACTTAAGTTACCTGCTCTCCAAGTGTTGGAAACACCCACTGAAATGCATGAACCAATGGAACTGAAGATCAGGCCAGATGTTCCAGGCACAAGAAAGCATGTCAGGTGATCAGACAAGGCACACGTTTGTGCCAACTTATCCAAAATATGTGATTTTTTTAAATGGCTAATTTCTAAGAGCAGAAAATTTCCATCAGAGCTATCAGATTGCTTTCAAAATGGTAAGAGATCTATTCAGCAGTTAGAAATTCCTAAAATACGCAGGTTTTTTTAAAAGAAAGACTGTTATTGTTAAAATTAACTTGTTTACACAATTACAAGTCTGTCGTAGAGGAAAGAAAAAGAAAGTAACAGACTATTATATGTCTCTGCTTTGTTACTAGATATTGAGACATGAGTGTCATTAATCTTTCCATAGCATCAAGTGTTGTCACCGAGTATAAATCCACCTACCTTTTCCAGGTGAGTTTCTGGTTTAGGATTCAGAAATGTTTTGCTTCCATTGCAAAAGTCTGAAACAAGGCAACAGAAAAATTTATTTCAATACCCTGTTCATTTTAAACATTAAATTTAGATAATCCAAATTAGGCACTGACCAATGAAATTCAGAAGGAAAACTGAGATTTTCTAAATCAAGTATCTGCATAAAGTGATAGGTTCATGTACTTTTGGTCTGTATTTTAATTTTGTAAAATGATTTTATCACTATCAGTCCTGCTGACAGAATGAAATAAGAGCTATTCAGTTACCCTTGTAAGGACGAACATCTCTGCATCCATGCTAATCCAGTTTCCTAAAATAATACTGTGATTAAGCTTTCACTTTTTTTTTTCTATCCACCATCTTCTTTAGATACCAGGTACCAAATTAAAATGATGGACTAAAATGGGATACCAGCTAAAAATGACTAATTTATCCATATGTTAATATTTATCAGTGTCACACTCATCTCAGCTCCTGTTATTGTTGGACCAATATAGTTTACAGTACATCCACCATTTTAGTGTTCCTCCCTAGCTCTTGAGATATAAACTATTTTCAGAAGAATAAAAAATGGGAAGTATGAGGATAAAAATACAGTAATGATTATAGATGCTCATCATTAGCTGGAATAGAAGCATATTGGCATAAAAATTTAAATAATCTTTCTTAAAGAAGGCCAAAGCTAAAAATACAGATGACCAAGCAGCTGCTGAAGGGCACTGTTGACTTCAGTTTGCCCCAAATTGTAGTAAATAACTACAAGGTTCAGAAATCCACAAAGAATTTCATTCGACTTGCATGACCAAACCTGTATTATTTGCTCGTTCAAGCCAGACAACCACTGTGCTAAAGCAGTCTTCCTGTTAAACTAAAAAACACATTGAAATTAAGCATTTAAACAAACGAAAAAGGAGATTATTCCATTTAAATGCTACAGCTCTTACAGCTGTAGAGAGCATTATGAACAACTGTAAATTGTTCATAACAAATTAATAAAAAGTACTTTTTTAAGCAAACAGCAAAGCTCATAATACTGTGACACACGTTTGTGATCACCTTCTTGGATAAGTATTTTGACACAATATTCTGTCTTTAAAATCTTTAGAGAAGGCATTTTTGTCAGTTTACCTGAAGTGGGTTAAGTGGAACTGATCTGGTTCATGTTTCAGAGTATTTTTCAGAATGTATTTTCCAGAAAGTAAACTCCATAGAGCTACTTGAATGTTTTCATTTAGTTTATTACTTACTGTAACTTATTACTTATTGTAACTGTATCATATGCATGTGAACCACACGTACATGAGAAGTAAAGGAAAAGAAAATCCTGCCTAGCTATTATAAAAGGCCTTAGAAAATACAACTGATACCACATCTCATGTGGAAATGAGTTAACGGGCATAAAGGATTTAATTTGTAAAAATTCAAATTATAAACATCTTCTCATAGTTTAAAAAAAACCTGCCCAGATGATTTTCCACCCAGTAACAAACTCCAAGCCAGGGATTCTCTCTCACAGGAACCCCATTAATACCCTGCTGAAACAAATCTGAATTTAATTCAAACTCGGTGGGTAACAATGCTGTCTGCTTTCTTCTTTACTGCTACGTTTGTAAAAACCTAGCAATCAGATTTAGGATTAGCCACCTGCTTTCACAACAGACTGCCAAAACCTAAAAGTATTTGCTTTCCTTTTTTTACTACCATTCAGGCTTATGATTGCTGCAGATATAATTTCATGAAACTTTGTTGCTTTGTTGATAGGCAAAGAATAGTAACAAGCAGAACTCCACATGTATTTTTCTTCAACCACACGATAATCCTGGATTTTCCTTCAAAAAAATCACTTTACTATTTATCAATCCCATATCATTTAGTTTTTAAAGACAAAAGGTGCTAAGAATGAACACTGATGCCTTAATTTTTTAGTGCAATTAGCATGCTAGAAGGAATGCAGATCAGAAATGAAAATAAATTAGAAAGGGTATTTACTTTGCCTCTACTCATCCTGTGGGTTCCCACTCCACAGTCAGTGCTGTCTCATCAAAACCCTCCCGCTCTCTGTCACTGTCTGCTTGTGCCATTATTATTTTCTAACCACACTGCCCTTAGCACAGATCCAAAGAGGCAGGTGAAAGTCATTCCAATTGTGCTGAGGGTAGCTTTTGTTAAAGCACAGATAAATAACATTGTAATTAGCTTTTAGTACTCTTACCACCACTGACAAAGTAAGTTTTCTCTGGAAACTTCTGTGAGTATGAAACACTCCTGTTACACTTATCTATTAATTACTATTGCAAATAATAATAATAATGTGTGCAAGCAGGACAGCTGATGATATCAAGATGAGAGAAATATTCAAACATTTCCAATGTAATAATGGAAAGCATCAATACAACTGTTTACTGGCAAGCTGAGAGCCTTTAACCACGCTGCAGTTCAGCGTTCTCAAGTACAATCTTTAACAGAAGTGCCAAGACTTCTGGTGACCTTCCCTCTCCAAAGCTATAAAATTGCTAAGGAGGAAACCTACAGAAGAAAATGCTGAAGGTTGTCAGAATAAGTCAAAGCTAAACTAACAGAAGTGCCATCAGAAGTATGACATCCTACAGCATGGAATAGATTTTCAACCACCAAAAGGGCATTAGCAAAGGAAAAAAACCAGAAGGTTTCAAAACTAACTGTGCTTCATTTTGCAGAACAGCCTAGATCAAACCTTGCCTTAACTTCTGTTCCCAATCCCATTCAACTACAATATTGTCCCAGAAAAAAAACGCGTGAAAGACCTGAGAGTGAAGGGTGAGGCAAACACTACTAAACAGGCGTGAAAAAAATCCAGTCTGGGAAGCATCTTAAAAATGAACCACTGAATTTGCCTTAAGGGATTAAAATCTGCCCCCTGAAAAAAAAATATAATAAAAAAAACCCCCAAAACCAAAGCAATAGCAAACCCAGCCAAGCTCTATCTGGGATCTGGTTACTCAGAAATTGTTCTGTTGAACAGAGCTGGTCCTTGCCTTTGGCTGGCCCTGCTCCCCCAAGCCCATCAATCCCCAGGTACCAAACTCTCATCTCAGCCCACACATTTATGCAAAATCTCTGGGCACTGGAAAGCAGCCCCTGGGTGCTCATCTCCTCTGCAGAGCCTGGCACTGCAGCCAGGAGCTCACATGTTTACCGTGGTGACCTGATCTGCCTCACACCGACATCTCACTGCCCAGGACATCCCTTGCTCGCTCACGCAGATGGATGAGGCACAAATCCCAATCCACAGCCAAATGCAGATTGCTTGACCAAAGCTAAGAAAGAGAAAAAAATGTTGAGTACCACATTCTCCTACTTCATTTAACAGTGCTGGCAGGACCTCCACCACCAAGGTGACCCACCACCACTGAGGTGACCCACCACTCCTCACATCTCACATGGATCCCCAGCCATCCAGTTGTTAGAAGCCCCAGTAGGCCAAAGACTCTTTCCTTGGTGTCAGCAGGACTGGGTAATGAATTTACAAAGAAATCAGACAGTTTCTGGTGAGTCCCCACAGCATTCATACACATCTGAAGTGCAGGTCAGATAATTACATTATCTGAGGAAAACACAGCGATGGGAACAGCAATGTCAACACTGACTTCCCAGTCTAACACAGCACAGATTCCTCTACTCTTCACCTCAAATCTGAAACGTGGTAACTTTTGTCAGAGCACCTGAGGGCTTCTTAAATAACCTTTTCTAGGGGAGATAAAAGTACTTTTCTATCCAAGGGAGGCAGATGACCACTAGCACCCATTCAATGACCAGTTTCCCCTTTTCCCCTCCCTCTTTTAAATGAGCAGCCTGAACTAAAGGAAAGCTGTAAAACTGACTATGAAAGAGCAAACAAATGGCTTGCTTTGGCTGTGAAACTCTTTCAACACTTCCCACTTGAATAAAAAGCTGTGATTCCATCATGGCTACCTTCACTAGGATTTCTATTGAACTAAAATTTGGCCCAGAATTGCAAGCCAGCCCTACTTGCAGGCAAGCAGAATTCATGCAAACAAAGCTGCAATGATAATTGAGAGAGTTTTTGAATAACTGCTGTGTTTATCCTAGTCAACACCCCTCTGTGGTTCCAGAAGGATTATTCCCTGAATGTTCAGATTATGCTGAATGTGAACACTCATATAGGCACATCCACAGAGAACCCATCCCCAAGAATTGTTTCTCTTTATTACAGACTAAGCAGAGTCAATATTTTGATTGTGAAAATGCTCCTTACTGAAGGATCACTTCTGTGGCCACACAGAACTCTTGGTGGTCAGCAGCCAGCACTCTCCCTCCAGCCCATCCGCAGAGCCACGCGAGGCAGGGAGGACATGGAGGAGCTGCGTTGGCAATTCAAGGAGCCAGGCAGTGATAGGGATGTACAACCCCAGCCCAAGCTCCCATTGCATGACTGAGATATAAACACACGCAAAAGCTCTTTCTAAAGCACCTTCAACTGCAGATGCCATTGCACAAAATGCTCCATTGAAGTGAATTTACGTTAGCGTTGGGAAGTGATGGTTTGTGAAAAGTGCAGACCTTGTCTAGTTGCAGTGTAAACAACAGAACACCAGGCCAGGTTCACCCTTCACTGTAAAAGAACATACAGATATTGGTATCAAATTAGGCCACACAATTCTACTAATTCCAAAATTAAAGCAGATACCACAACATATCTGTTTCAGTCTCCGTAAGTCACACCAACCAAACTCTGTTTTACCTGTTTACTAACTTCTGTCATTTTTAAGAATTGGGATCCAGGTACCTCTGCTCAATAGAGCCTCCCAGTACCCACCATTTCAGGTCTAACTCTTCTGGTTTCCACTTTATCAGTTCAGAGGAATGTGATAAAGTCAAATACACTGCCAAAAGACAATCGCTGTCTTCTTTACAGTGTCTATCACATTTCTGTGATGGAGAATTTAAATCGCTGTTGTCTATCTTTAGCAAGGCACCAGCAACCTCAGGAAAAAAATGAAAAAGGAAATAAAAATAAAATGTAGCTGCCAAAATGGAGTCACTCTCTGAATCTGGCCTTGTATTGGTTTCAATGAGTTTCTCTTTATGTTTGCAATGATTCATGCTGGTGGAGGTATATAATGCTGCCAGAAGCTGCTGGCTGCTAAATGCTTTGAGTATTTTTTAATTTTGTTCCTGGTATATATTTTAAAATAAGTTTACCATCGTCTTCTGTTTTTAACTTGCATTCAAACCCAGCAGGACAAGAGAGGCAATATTTCAATCTCTATAAACAAAATCCTGAACAAAGCCATGAATCTCTTTTCAATAAAGCTGGAGAAAGCCTGATGCAGTAAAGAGAGACCCAAGGACTCCAAGCGATCCCCGGGGTTTGCATCGCTGCCTGCAAGCTCCTGCCCACAGCCTGGAGGTGCCTGGGAGGGGAGCAACCCTCTTACTTCTGCTGCCCTGTCCCTTGCCAGTCCCTTCCATCCTCGTCACATTCACAGCACTGTCCCTCCCCTCACATACTGAAGGGAACAGCCAGCTTTATGCTGGGCTCACACTGAAGGATGAAGAAACTCAGCCCCCTCCTTTCTTCTCCACCCAGAAGAACAAGCTGTGCTTACAGAGATGTCTCAAGAGCCACGTCTTATCTCCTCCCAAAGGTGAATTTTGAAAACGCACTCTGACCAGCATGAAGGTCAGGATTTTGAAAACGCTCTTGATAGTTAGAAGGGTATGAAAATAAGTTTCCAAGCACTGTGGCCACGCTGTACTTCTGCAGCCACCAGCCACAGCCATGGGGTGAAGGATGCTGCGAGGCGTTTCTGAAGGAGCTGCTGCAAGAACAAAGAATACATCACACAAAATCCCTCTGTACCAACTGAACCGTTACTTGTAAAGTTGTTTAAATGTAATTGCAGAATATTAGTTTTCCTATTCATAGAAAATAGGATTTATAGTCTGGGCTTACAGGATTCTGTATCCAGAGAAGGCAACTTTTTATCTCAAACAGCTTTAGACCAGATGCCAAGCCAGAACTCCTGAAAGAGCCTCACTCAGTGTTTCTGTACTTTGACATTACCTCCAGTTACAGGGATGTGCAAGCGGGTGGGAAAAAGAAGCCCAGCAGCAGAAATTCAATTTCTGAAGTCTCAAAATATTGACAGAGCTCTGAGTTGGTTCCTAAGGTATCTATGCAACTTCATCCACAGCTATGTTGAAAGTTGGGTGATAAATTGAAAAAAAAAACCCCAGTATTCTTGAAGGCTGCTTACAAGTGAGAGAAAAGCAAGATTCCATGAGGCTGGGTATGTGCAAACCTCAGATATCATGCAGTGAGAAATGTGCATTCTGAACACTTTTGAAAAACTAAGTCTACCAGCCCAAAATAAAGACTAATCCTTTAGTTTCATCTTTAGGCTAAGAATTACAGACCTAGGATCACCCCAGTATGCTTTCAGAGAGAAAACACAGAAGGAAAATGTGTTCTGTCCTAAAGATTATTTCATGTATTTAGGTATTTCACGTCTCAACACTGCAACAGGGTGTCCACAAACCACAGGCAATTTGGAATTTAACCTTCTCTAAAATCTGTACAAGACTGGACTATTATTCAGTAAAATAATGGGGCCAGAAGTGGTAAATACACATTCAAACATACAAGCAAGTTCATCTTTCTTAGATACTTCTTAAGAGCAGCAGTGCTCCTGAAAACCATCAAATCTTCCTGTGATACAAAAATCACAGCAGGTAACCAAGAAATGTGCAATCACAATTAAACAAAACCAGGAAGAAATGGAGAGAACGTGTCAACCAGATGACAGAGCAATATAACACACATAAACTAATGCATTGCCTTTGAAATCAAGGGAATTTAGTGGTAAGATTCAAGTGAAAAACTTGAGGAATCTCTCATAAAAAGCAATATCTGATCCATTTATCTTAGAATCAAGGGTGGCAAAATCTTTTACTTCACTCCGAGACAAAAAGCATTGGCTGAGGTTTCTAAGAACTGCTTAGCTGGAGATCTGACCAGTCCTGAAGAGGCTGTTAGAGGAAGATTACAGTAAGCTGTTTCAAACTGTGAAATCATGGGAGATAATCAAAGCATCGCTCTCGAGAGCAAGAAATTTCACAGAGATGCTTTGCTCTAACAGGGAGCGCAGAGAGAAGAAGCAGAATCTGCCCCATGGCCACAAAACAAACCATCAACCCCCAAACATCTGCTTCAACCCAAACAAACATACTGCTACCAAAGACTGGATCCAGGTCCTAACACACATATTTTTAACTGGGAGGGTGAACACTCTGCAATACAAGATCTGGCTGCAGCCTTGATACCAGCAGCACCGCTCAGCTCAGGGCACTGGGCCCAGCACAGCCCCAGCAAGGTGGTGTTTTTCTGGTGGTGTGTGGCTGCTGCTGATAGTTTTGTACAATATTAAAATATTATCACCTACCATTATGAATGTGACAGATTTATAACTAGTCCTTGTATTGGGAAAGAAATTCAGCTCTCAAATTCATTCCTCTTACCACGGGGTTCAGGGATAGCTTTCCATTTACTCAAAAAAACCTGAACAAACTCGGTGTGGTTAACAGCAATCTAGAGAGAAAATCTAACCAGGAGAAGGAACACTGTGGAATCATAAAGCACAAAAATCTTTCAGGAGAAATTATAGTGCAGGAAAATCGCAGAGTAATGTTATTGAACACAAGCTTTTATTTTAAACTGTAAATAATAACATTTGTCTTGGGATTGGTTTTCAATTATAAGCCTGGTACAGTCACGTCGTTTGTTATGTATTTAGCCTTCAGTATGAATTGTAGATAATTACGAGATTGGATTAAATTAAAAACTTGCTAATGCTCTGCAGTACTGGGCATTCTACTAGTCCTGAATCCCCAATAACAAAAATTCAAATTAAAAAGCTCTAACTACACTGTGATTAACACCAAAATGTAACTTTTTGGCTCTTGAGATAATTTTAATGGTGAAATAGTTAATTAACTTAAGCTGCATTTTAAATCAACTAAACCAAGTATTAAAAAGGACTGTAAATGTAAAAACTGACACGAGACACTCTACAAGTGGACCATCACACTATATTGCATAATGGACTCATAACTTACCAGTTATAGCAAATACTGATGCAACTACAACGAAATTTATACCTTAACAGTTCTAATTTATTTTTATTATCTAGCAATAATAAAGTCTTTCCATTAACAGTAACTTTTCTTATGTTTTAACTGGTAATAGAGAGCACTTCTTTTTTTTCCCTATGTACTGTTTCCTTACTGACATTTAACGTGGTCTCTTTATCAGTTTAATGTCTTTTATACTTAGCTTTCAGCAATGTATATTAGGCGTTTCCACTGCAGGGCTTAGGGTGACATAGAACATTTTACTTCAAGGAAACACAGTATCTTTCTATAGGTGCCATGTTCTCCTTTCCCTTCTTCATATTGCAGTATCTCAACTGTACACAGAATGTGAAATGATTTGTATGCAAAAGACACACTAAGTTACCTATTCTTTCTGCCCTTGAGCCTCCCTAAAGGAATTGAGGTAAAACATTTCTATTTCAGGGTTTTTCTGCTACCTCTTTTCCAAAAATTCTTATCAGTAATTGTTTTGTGTCAATGCTTAAAATTGTTACTTCATCTGAACAGTTTGAAGTTGAAATTTAATTTTCCCCCACATATACATGATGACAGTTTGCCAGTACAGACATAAATGGTTACTAATTTTTTTCCCAGCTGGTGCATTTGAAGTAAACTTCCAAGTCTCAGGCAAATTACTTGAGTTTCATTTTTACCCCCAGAGATAATCTTGGGAACCAAGCTTCCAAGAGAATGCCCACTTTTCTGCATGCTGCCTTCCGCTGCAGCTCCCAGCAAGCACTCATCTCCATTTCCCTCTTGTGGAATCTGAAGAAACACATAGACTATTCATATCCTAATTGCTCAAAATTATTCTTCTCTAACTCTTAAAAGATGCTGATAGTCTGAATCTGTTTGGATTTCAAAGAAACTGGAGTAATTTCTCTTTCATTTAGTAATGCTTACATTGCTGACCTTTACCTACTCCTGGGGAAGTCAACAGGAGAAGAAATGATCATTTCTCTGGTTCTGAAGATGAAGAGCCCATCCGAGTTCCTGAGAGTTACCTAAAAATTCCTGGAAGGGGCTGAATTTCCAAGCACTTGGCAACACTCCGGCTTTCTCTGGCAGCTTTGCCTTGGGTGAAGCTCCTGCACCTCCGCTCACTGCTGTCAGGAGGGTAACAAGGCTGGAGAGCCCCAGGGAGGACCCAGGGCATGGGAGAGAGAAGAGGGCAAAGGAAGGAGCCCCCACTTGACATGAAATTGTGCAAGTGCTGTTACTGACAGCATGAGCTGTGTTACCACCACGTTCTATGGAATGCACCAAGGTTTGTGTTCATCACACAATCGATCTCTTATTTCCATCAAAATGATAGACAGAATAATCAAAATAAGAGGAATGTGTTGCATTATACAGCACTGTTTAATCATATGGTTGGTTTCTGGTAGCACAGAAAGCATCACAGGGAGAAAAGAACTACTTGGGTTTGGGTTTCCTTTGTAAAGCAATTTGTGATGGAGTAGTTACACACACACACACGGTATCTTTACCCCTAACATGAATTAGAAAGACAAGTGTGATGACCCAGCACATGAGGTATAAATCCTCAATTATCCTGTTCCACTTGCAACATGAATCTTTGAAAGTATGAAAATGCTCACTGCTTCCTTGGGATTTCTCAAGCATTCAGGTGGCAGCTAAATGAGCTGGAGGAAAGAAATTATTTGGGTCAAAGATTCTACTCCATTTGGCCAAAACACTCAAGAAGGGAAGAGACGATTTTACTCAGCCTTCAGTGACCAGGAGCTAGGATTACTCCAGTGTTCTAAGTATTAACTGCACATTTAAACAAGTAACATGCCAGGCAGTGCAGCAGAGTTGCAAGCTTCAGGAGAAGTTTGCTATCAATGTTCCTTACAAGTTGAGCTCAATTCTGCCTCCTGTTAAGAGGCAGACTAGCTTAGCTTTTAGTCAGGATTTTTAGAGGATAAAAAGTACAGTGACAGTGCAAGCCTTCCTTTTACTGGAAAAAATGGATGTTGACAGTGAAGAAGAAAAAAACATTGACAAATAATTCAGCATATAAAACAAGGGGATCTACTAATGGGTTTGTCCATGTATAAGCAAAATATGGCTAGAACATCTTTTTCCTGTTCTAGTTTCCTTAGGTTTAGTATTGCTAAAATCTATGTCTAATAATGCATTTAAAATTAAGAATCATGGAAAGTAAATGGAAATCCAAACCTGCACCTGGCTATGTGATAAGAGGTTAAAATAAAAAAAATATATGGTAAAACCTTTGGCTTTCTCGATTTGTGGCAAGAAAGAACGGGGACGGAAGGAAAGCAGGACTACCCTGCTACTCATCCAAGGATGGCTTTACTCTGTGACACAGGATAGAAATTAACAGGATAACTGCTTGAGCAATTATGGCATTGGTCAGCCAGATTCCTCACCCAGCCTGGCAGGGAATCTGCTCCTCTCAGAGATGGCTGCAGTTTGGCTTCCCATGACACTGGAAGGAACCAGAACTTCTGACTGCAACAGAAGGTGCAGTAAGAGCATGGTGTAGAGAAAGCACTGAGCAGAAAATAACATGCAACCCAAACAGGAAAAAAAACACTTTGTGCAATTGGAAGTGGAAATTCATAATCCTTTCCTGCTTGTGAAACTCCTTAGGAGACCAGGATTTTGTTTGCTAGCCAGGCAGGACTAGCAAGGACTGACTACACCTTAGTGGGTGTCTTTGTTTCAACTCAAAAAAAATACGTGGATCAAGCTTCTAGCAGATGAACCTAAGGAGCCAACTGAGCTGTAAATTCACTCTGTGTACTGGGGGAATTGGGATTGTTTCTCTGCCTGAAAACCCCAGGGAAACATCGTTGCTCCTTCTCACCCTTCTCCTACACATGCCCTCATGCTTTGCCAGTGGGATTATAACTGCTGAAGAAGTCACAAGCAGAGTTCCTGAGGATGGCAATCAGTTATAATCCCCAGAGTTACTGAGGATTTGTCCCAGTTTGCCACTGTTGTTTCTTTGTGCTGTTTAAGTCTCTACAGGAAATAAACCAAGTGGAAAGCAGTTCTATCTTACTGCCACAAAGCATTCTACACCCCTTTGACACTATTCTCAATGCTCACCCTAACATTCCTGCACACTGGTGCAAGGCTGCAAGTCCTAGGAAATAGAGAAGAAAAAAGTGCACCTGAGAGAGAACAAACAATGTGATAGACTAAAGAGTAAGACGAGCAGCTTGCTTTTTTGATACAAAAGGTCCTTGAACATTGATATGAAAGCCCTGCTGGTTGCACCCACGGGCAATTGCTCTGATAAAGAAGTGGAAACAGCAAAAAGAGCAAAGTACTTTAGCTGGTCCCATCTAACAGAGCAGATACACTTACCAGTTTAGTATAAATGAAGAAAAGAAAGGGTTGCAGTCCTCTTCTGCTCCTTGCAGGGCCCACAGAAGGACCCGTGTGTTGCACTTTGCCTGGCTGACACACAGCAAGCAATGAGAGAGACCGCAATGACCCGGTGTGAGCAGGAATCATTCAGACAGCTGTCAGGGGAAAAGCAAAAAAGGAAAGAAAAAAATATCACCCAAATGGCACAGAGGTGGGAATAGAAATCAGCAGCATGCTTTTATTCTTACTTAACACGTCAGGGTTATTAATGAAGGCTCCAACCACGCGCAGCCCCCATCCTGCCCACCTCGTCAGCTGATTTAATGCAACATGGTGCAAACCACCTGAGGTTACAGGTCAGGCTCAGCACCTTACTCAAGCTCTGACTATGATTTCTTTTTGCTGCTTTATTGCAAATGCTACTTTATAAGATGAAACACAACTGGTGTCAGTAATATATTTAATCAGTCTGCAACACCAGTGTACTACGGAGGACAAAGGCACCATTAGCTCTGCTGCCAGCCACCCATCACCGAGTTTCCTTCGGTGCTGAAGTTTTGGTCTATCAATATCACCAAATGAGGCTGCCTTTCTCACATCAAAAGCTTAAATACTTACAGTCTGTTTTACCGAGACTATCTGGCAGCTGACCAGATGTGAGGTATCAGTATGCCCCTAATCATCCCCCCAATTTCTTTTATTTTCCTCTTCCCATCTGAACACAGTTTCCATATTTACGCTCACAATTTCCCTTGACATTCATAACCAGCTGAATCCAAGGCATGGAAGTGAGTACATTACAGACACACTGATAAAAACAAATACTGCTGTGGGGACACAGACCTTGATTCAGCACATCTAGTGCTAAAAAGCCTAATTATTTCCAAGCACAGCCTCTCTATTTCTCTCTAAAAAGCCATTCCCATTATAGGGCAATACAGACCGTGAACATTTTTGTTTGCTGGTGTTTTGTTGTTTTCTTTTAAAAACACACCAGCCATTTTCTTCACTTCGAAAGTCCTATTTTGTATAGAGAATATCATTTAAGTGCTGTTACATTAAAATTTCGAGTCACATTCCCTTCACCATACCTTTCTGCATTAGGAAAGAAGAGACAAATTTTTAATGAAGATTAAAGAACAAGTTCTGCTTGGCTTTCCTTGGCGCACCATACATTTTAATGTATATTGATTTGTATAAATGTCTCATTTAGAACATATTTTTGTTAGTATTAATGGTTCTTGGACAGATAAGATTAGTCCTGTAACACTGCCAATTTCTTTGGTCAAAGTTGAAGAACACATTACTTTGTTCTGAGATGATAAAGGAAGACAAAGAGACAGCGCCTGAGACCGGAATATCACAGGATCGATGTCCTCAGCAAGAACAGGCAGCTGCAGTCTGCAAGAGCCAGCACAAAAGTGACCACAAGTGGGAATTTTGTGCTTATTCCTGCTAATCATTTATTTCCATGGAATTCTGAGTTGATTTTATCAGGAAAGGGATTTATTAAACACTATTGAAGGTGAGCTGGAATTCGGCAGGAATCTGTTACTCCCCAAACGTACAGATTCTGCTGGGCTATCTTTTGCTCTAGGAGTACATCAGCATAGGTACATCAGGAAAACAGCAGTTCACTCTTTCAAGGAGTTTTCAAGGTACTGCTTATAACTCCCCATACTCGTAATACAAATAACAACACAGTAATACAACACAAAAATGCAACACATTTGCTAAGTCGTTTGTTTTTTCGTTGCCTACTGTGGTCCGCTCAGACATGAATGCTCTGTAGTGTCAGGTGGAAATATAAAACATGTGAATACATGATCTCTCACATAATCCAAATACAATCCAGAAACTACCTGCCTCCCTGGCTACTCTCTAGATGCCAGCTTAGATTCCTAATTTCTGCTCTTGAACCACCATCTTTTAACTCATGACGGCAAACAAATACATTTCCACAGTAGCCTAATAAAGTTCACAATCCTCTCTACTATGGATTTAATTTTCCATCAGACTGACACTTTTGAAACCTGTGATTGATGTTTCTCCAATATTCACAGTTGCCCTAAAAGCTGAATGTTTTCCTTGTTGAGCAAGAAGCACCTTGATCTTTCATTTCAGATTGCAGTGATGGGGAAACCCAGGTCCAGATACGCTACAAATCGTGCAAATGCTAGATAAATGCTTTTTTTTCTCCAGAGGATGAAAAGCAGTAACTCTTTCAGAGTCAGCTGAACTCCTCTAGGGAATTTGCTACTTGCAAAACAAAACTAGTCCAATCCTGTTTTCAAAAGCTACCTTCACAGAGCTGTCCTCTCCTCCCATAAAGATTCAGAAACTGTTAATGCTGCGGTGAATACATCCTGTCCCATCTAGTGCCATCCGTGTCTGTTACCACAGTGATAGCACTTCATGGACAAATGGTCCATTTGCAACTTGATCCATGTCTTTTATTTCACTTTTCATCCATGCAATACAACCACAAATCAATTATGTTCTTTTTCTAGACCTCACTCCTTTTTAAAACGGACATGACTGCCCATATACTTAATGACCATCTCTTGAAAGGTAAATGCCTTCTTTTGTAACAACAGATGAGGAGCAGGACCACAGGGTAAGAAAGCACAAATGAAGGACGAGTCTTTAATGCAACATTCTGGAAAGAAGAAAGAAAAGCTGGGAAACAGATGTGGCAACAGGGTGATTTTCAAAGCATAAAGAAGTCAAAAATCAGAGCAGTAATGAGAACACAGGCTTTGGAAATTATTCAGCTGCAATGAGAAAGGTAAAAAGAAACTTAACTGAAAGTAAACATAAGCTTAAGACACTTTCTTATGTCACAAACTTGTCTTGTAACTCAGTATTTCTCTGGCTATGACTAGGAGACACCTCAATCCTTCCTCATTCCCTGTTCTACTGTACAGATCCCACTGCACCAGCACACTGCTGGGCTCTCGGCAGCAACAGCCATAAAGAGCTGAAAATCTGCAGTCAATACTGACTTTAAATTTTGTAGGGTAATTTCCCCATGTTGGGGAAAACAGCTTTTATAGGGAAGTAACGTCAGGTATAGGAAAATAAATTACTATTAGAAAAATCGTTTTTCAAAACTAGTTAGGTGCTTTCCAAAATGCAGCAGATTTTGTTTTACTTCCCCTCTGAAAGCTCTGCTGAGCATTTAAGTGCTGCTGCCGTGAGAGCTGGTCAATGACTGGCTAACAACTTAAGCCAAGATTTCTATCCAAAAAAGCAATCCAAGTTGTCTTTGTCCATTTATTGAACTTTATCATAAATAGAAGGAAAGCAAAATGCAGTTCAGATAAACATCGTAGCACAGAATAGATAAACTTTGGCAGGATCTGAATTCAGCTTGTCATCGGGGTGGAAAAACGATTTCATTGTTCATTTAAGCTTCTGGGAGTCTCACCACTGATTTCCCCAGCCCCCAGGAGGAAGGCAGTCCCAGGCCTGCAAGAGCTGGTTATGAGTTCAGGAGACCTCCAGCCACGCTTCGACCCAGACGATACTTCTTACCATCACTGCAACATTCCCCTTTTGCACTCTCCAGAGATACCCTAATTACCCTATTTTTTTATTCATGACAAAACTGAGCAGATAGGACAGGAATGACTCCAGTTTGTGGATACTCTGGTCACACTGAGCAGAGGAGCACTGGTGCTCCCCCAGCAGATGTCAGAGCTGGTACCATGTGGGCTTCAGGCAGAGCTCCCAAGGGAAAAATTGAAAGGTAAAAATCACAATCCTGATGGGTTTTACACTTTGTTTTACAGAAGGTATTTTGCACTGTTTACAGAATCACAGAATTCTAGGGTTGGAAGGGACCTCGAAGGATCATCTAGTCCAACCCCCCTGCCAGAGCAGGGTCACCTAGAGTCCATCACACAGGAACGCATCCAGGTGGGGTTTGAATGTCTCCAGCCAAGGAGACTCCACAACCTCTCTGGGCAGCCTGGTCCAGTGCTCTGGCACTCTCACAGGAAAGAAGTTCTTCCTGAGATTCACATGGAACCTCCTGTGCTCCAGTTTGCATCCATTGCCCCTTGTCCTATCATTGGTCGTCACTGTAAAAAGCTTGGCTCCATCATCCTGACCTTCACCCTTTACATATTTGTAACCATGGATGAGGTCACCCCTGAGTCTCCTTTTCTCCAAGCTAAAGAGACCCAGCTTCCTCAGCCTTTCCTCATAAGGGAGGTTTGGTACTCGTAAACCCATTTGGGTATTTCTACCATGCATATGCCAGTTCGCCTCGTTGTTGGGTAACTGGTTTATTTGAGCTCTGTTATTCCCAAATTTCCTAGCTCACCAGCACAGCTGTACTGTGCCAGGCCATGACAACAGTTTATTTAGCCCTACCCAAGGCATCAGACTGCACAGCGTTGTGCTATGAAACAACTAAAGGTCTGCCCTGCTCCAGCCCATTTCACCAACTTCTGCAGAAGCAGAATCCACTAAATGGTTAAAAAATATGTATTGAGCTGACCACGGACTTCAGGCTTGCATTTTTAGCCTGTGATTCCCAATTGTCTATTTTCTGGTATCTTTTGCAATACTGGCAAATCAAAAACAAGTAACAAAAATAAGTGTAGAAATAGGTGTAAAAAAAACCTGCTGGTGACGCAAAAACCTGCACATGAAGAAGTTACAGGAAAGTACATCACTATTTTAATATATTTACTACAAGGAAAAAGGTTTTGAAAACTTTACCTTCAGTCAACAGGCAGTCACAATTCATAGGCTCGTGTCTCTATGGACTGATAATGCATAAGGTGTTAGTGTGACTGCCACCTGGATTGTCAAAGGGTACAAGAGAAGCAAGGCTCTTAGGAAAACCATCCTTTCAATCATATGATACAGTGTACAAAAGATCAAACCTCCTCCTAGAAATCATGACAACGTTTAATTTGTAGGTGGAATAATACAAGTTCTTATTTTTAATCCTTAATGACAACGAACGCAGAAAACGTTCACTGATGTAAATGACACACAGAAAGGTCAGCAATGTTTTGGGGGAAGCCAAAGTCCAGTCAAGCGAAGCACTGGAACATATGCCTAATTCTAAGTATAATTGACTAAAGTGGCTAAAATTGAGCACCTGCTTAAGTGCTTTCATGGCTTCGTGCCTAATGAAATATTAATCACAAATGGCAGAGTGCCATCATACCAAGAAGCTATTGTTTAGACTGAATTGAATTACATAATAATTAAGGTATATATAATCAGCCACAGTAGTAAGTCTGTCAATGTTCTCAGCTGAATCAGCACATTTCAAGAGCGCTACACCTCCAGTGAAATACTCCTGCTTCTAATTAACCTTGCCAGTGATTTTATTTTGCAGAGAAAATTGCCTGGTACCTGTCCCGGTCAGTGGCAGCACTGCAACCCCCAGACGAAGCCCAACGCCTCTGCTCCCAGGGCCAGGGGTAACACGGGGCTGCAGGACCAGTGATACCTTAACAAATGAAAAATTGGGATAACTTAATAAACTCAAAAGGCTAGAAATAGTATGACACTGGTAGCAAACTCATACACCACATAAGTTTTTCACTCTGTTTAATCTTTTCTACTACTACTCAAAATTCGGGGAGTGCAGCGATGGTTTTCAATCCCAATTCCTCCTGGTTCTCTAAGAGCACAGAAATTATCTGTTCAATTGACAATTGCTGCACGAACTTTCTTTCAAGTCTGCCTGGTCTTCCCATTATTTACTTACAAGATAGAGAATGAAAGAAATTTATTTTTATTTTTTTTTTTTAATTTTGAGCCTTCTCAAAACACAATGCATCCAAAGGAGGTGGGTTCAGTTTTTGGCAACCTTTGAAGTTTTAGAGATTTTAAAACTACTATTAACTTTTTCTCTTTGAAAAAGAGGTATTTGGGTCAAGACTTTGCCTGTGCCTTCTTTCAAATGGTATCTAAGACAAAGTTAAGGTGTTAACTGCTTTATTAAACAGAGGTGAATTGTTGCAATGATGAGCAACAGCAGAACTGGAATTACATTTTTATCACAGCATCAGTTCCACAAGATGAGGGCAAATTTATAAGCTACTCCCTCATTTTAGAGTTAATATAATAATGGCAATCTTGAAAGAAATAATTTTCCCCGCATTTCCTAGAGACAATTTAAATATAAAAAAAAAAACAAAAAAACACAAAACCAAACAGATCAAAATAGAAAGTGGATTATTTGAATCTTTTTTTTCATCCTCCTTTACTCAGTGTTGCAATTACTGCTCCTACAAAATCAGATTAGAACGGAGCTGATTGCGCCGAGTTCTTGGTTTATCAGATCACAATTAAAGGAGTTTACTGTTTACTATGAGATTTTAATATGTCAAAGCTATCGTTTAATTAGGTCTGAGTATCTTGCAAACAAAATATTGCACTACAATCAGATCAAACCAAATTAATATTTGTCAAATGCTGTTTGGCATTTCCTACCAAATGGGGACAGTTTTGCTCCGTACGATTTTAGATGTGTGTAAACACTGCCTGCCAGAGTAAAGACTGATGAGAACTTGTACGTGTCTTGTATTTTGAATAATCTACTCATTCATCTCATTCTGGCAGAGCATTTTAGTTTATAAAGATGGGAATTTAGACAATATAACCTTATTTAAAATAAGCTTTCACCGCACTACAAAAGCCAAGCTCTTGCCTAAGGATTATTGTTGATGCTCAAGTGTTGATGTTTCAAGTGTTGATCTAAAATTTTTAGAAAAGCAAACAATTCAGGACTAGTACCTGCTTTTAATCACACTGCCACAGTAAACAACATCTTAGGGCAGAAGCAGTTGCATTTCCATAATGTGATACAGGTGCCCTGGGCTCTTTGTAGAATAAATCCACCCTGCACAGACAATGATGTGTATCTGATGAACCAGCTGTCAAGCACTGACCAGCCAGACTCAACTGTGATGCTGGGGGTGGACTGGGTATGGTGGGACCAGGTGCAGAATACCAATGTGCAGGGCACTGCCTGACCACTGAATGGAAAATTTCCAGTTGGAATCAATAGTGATTCGTAACAGATGAGGCAAATCCAAGAAACACCTGTTAGCTTTGGGAAGGAGAAAAAAATTGGCACCATAATGCTTCACCAAATGAGTCATCGGAATAGAAAGGAAGAAACAGCATTAAAGAATGAATTTTACTTTCAGATCTGCAAGCCACATAAGAATATTTAATATTTGTCGCATTCTTTCTAGTGGAACAGTGACTCATTTAGATCAGAATTCTTTCATAATTCAGTTTCAAGTAAATTACAAAAGGAGCTCTGAAACGAAGAGCACATTGAAGATGAGTTTGAAGAAGACTGTGCTCTAAAGGAGTCCTCGGCTGTGCACGCTTCCTCAGACAGTGTCAGTCTGGGTATAAATATAGCTGATAATGAGGTGTCACTGGGATGTTTTTGGCAGCTGTAAGTGAGAACGCCTTGGAGTTTAAAGGCACCTCCTCCAGACTTAGAGAAGTGCACTTCTCCAATGCAGACTAACTACAAGGATGACCTTGCCCAGAGCGGCCGGTGCCCATCACCGTGCTGGAGAGCGGGTGGGCAGCCCGGGGCCAGCAAGCACAGAAGCAATGTCTGCAGTGGGAAGGGTCCTGACAGCAGCTGTCTGGATGCTACAGTCTGCAGGGACAGAGTACAAGATATCTGGAAGAAGCTTTCACTTAGTTTGTTTTCTATTTCTTGACATTTCAAGCTCAGGGAAGGCTTTTAGAAATAACATTCCCTAGGTACTTGGACCTAACTACCCTAACAATTTGAACCATAAATACAAACACTGGCTAAAAACAATCTTAAAAATCTACAGTAAAGCTGTTAAGTCAGAATTTTGCTTTAATTTCCAACACAAAAGTTGTTTGTTACTCAAAATATTTGCTTTACAAAAGCTGGCAGCATTCTGACTTCATGTTACTCGAGAAGTAACACAAATTACAGCGTAGACATCCAGCTCTGACCCACCTTAGATCACATCTGTCATGCTTCAGAGCTTTTAAGTATCATCTTGAATGAAACAGGTCATAAATAAATGGTCCGGGAAAAAATATAAGATTGCTGCAAAGTCAACTGAGCACGACTGAGAAGCCTTTTGCAATGCCTAGCAGTGCTGAGGTGGAACTCCTGCTCTGACCCAAAGTAATGATGATCAAACGAAACAGCCTTCTCACAGAAGTGGGTTAATGAAGACCATCAATGGAAGGGTTAAAATACTTTGGACCACTTTTGGCAGAGATCCTGAGAAGGTTAATGAATGAAATAGAAATGGAAATCCACCTCCAACCTACCATATGTCTGCTACATTTCTGCAACATCTGTGTTTGCAGCAAACAAGTCCCTGCTGCACTAGATGGAGAGCTTTCAAGTACCCAGTTTGGATAATATTATTATTAGCAAAGGGGAAAATAGGCTTAATAATATGTCATGTAGGTCATCAAATTGCCTTGGTCTCCAGAATATTGGCAAAGATCCCTGACAAGAAAAGCTAACACAGATTATTTTAGGAACTCGGTGAACTGTGGACGACTTGTATCTGTAGAAAATGATGTTATTGCAGGATTTAAAATATTAGCACCTCAGAAAAATTCAGTACACTGGAACACTGGTTGGGCAAACCAGCATGCCCAGTGTTTCTGTGGCAGTATTACTGCCACCATATAGTTCCCATCACACCACATCTCATCTGACTTGGAAAATTAATCTGGTTCTCAAAGACTGATTTTATTTATTCATTCTGCATTTCTTCAGGGAGGCTGTGACAACAGTTTTATACGATATATACAAGCAGTTTGGTCTGAGATCACTTTCCCTGATATTAAAATATTCTTTGGCTCAGTTGGGGTAAAACAAGCAGACAATTGTATGCCACTTCCACATCACTTCATCACAGTGCAATCTCCTTCAAAGGGAAACAAAATGGGCACATTTTCCTAAGTGAAATGAACAATTATTGAAGGGTTACTCCCTACCTCAGTCATTTTCTTCCTCCCTGTGTCTGCTCCAGCTTGTGATTCAGGTGCCATTTGCCTGAGGGTTTTCACACTCCACCTCCCCGTCAGTGGCTTCTGCAGGAGCTGTGGTCCCGTGGTCCCTGTACACTTCTCACGCCATCCAATACAACTACAGATGTTTCCATTATCCATATAAATGTCTAATCCTTTTCTGAACCCCACTAAGCTCTTGGCTTCACTGAACTCTTGTGGGAATTAATTCCACAGGTTAATTATGCATTTGTGTAAATACTTATTTTCTTTAATGGTTTTAATTTTGCTGCCTTTTGGTTTCATTATAAGTCCCCTGGTTCTTGTATTATAAGAAAGGATAAGTGAAAGCACCAGATTTACTTTCTGTATATGCAATTCATTATTTGGATATCTCCATCGTGTGCCCTCTTTATGTCCCCTCTCCACACTAAACCGTCCCAGAGTTTTAATTCTTTCTCCACACAGAAGCCATTCAAGCCATTTGCCATAATTAAAACAATTAATTTCAAGAAAAATCCAGACTGCTACACAGAGAATTCAGAAAGGAATGAGGAATAAGTTGAAAGGATGACTAAGCTTCCTCCATCTACTGGGACTTTCTGCCAGCCTTACAATGCACACAATCCCATACAGAAGCCCGCTGCTCCCAGTCTATCTGGCTAATAATATTTAAGTGTTTTAATAATCTGGTAAAGTGAAATTAATGTGTTTCATTTATTAAGACTGTCTTCAGCAGCACCGCTGGGTTTAAATTCATGATTACAAGAATTTAAATTCATGACAAGAGCGAGCACTTCTATCCTTCCCAAACTTAAGGGCTTGCTTTTCTCGTGAGCAGTAAGCTGAGAAGAGCTAAGAAAACTAGAAGAAAAATGTTCTTTATCCCCAGTAATCTCTGGGACACAGACAGCAGTAAAAACATACAGTTACTTACACTGACATGGAGATACAGGCTTTTTGTAACTGAACTTTAGCTTATTAATATTTAATAGTATCAACATCACATTAACATTTCAGCAGAGATTATATTTTCAATAAATAGATATGTTTATATACATAAATTTGGCTGATGATAGGATGGCATGGACAGCACATCTCCTTTTAGGAGACACTTAACCTAGAATGAAAATTTTCAGCCCTTGTGGTTTGCTGGGATGAGTTCCTTACTAGATTGTAAACGACTCAGGTAGGATATAAATTACATGACAGTCAGTTCATTCTCTTCTTTTCTCACAACATTTTGGGAGCAAACTGAAATTTCTGCCAGGCTGTGACACACAACAGGGCTGCCCAGCTTTTTCAGTGAGAAACATTCCTAGCTGGGCAATCTTCAATCTTTCTCCTTCCTCTTTCTGTGTTTTAAGAACAGGCTCCTACTTCTGAAGTTACATTCGTGCAACTATTTGGTTTTAACTTGTATGGAATAGCATTTAGCAAGGTTAGTAGAGTACCAGAGAGGTGAGAAGGAGGCAGACCACCCAAACCAGAACACATCTAATTTCCATCTCACTTAATTCAGTAAATAAAAAGCCAAAAATAAAACAACATAAACCCCTTTGCTGATCTTCCTTGATAAATGTAATCAGTAAAGTTTAAAGTCATGTTACAATGAGTTCCACTCTGGTTAATTAGTCTGGCAGCCAGGGGAAATCCCCAGAAGAATGCTTTGATACCTTCTTTTATTACACTGAAAGGAAAACAAGATGTTATTCTGTAAGCCACATCTAAAGGACAAGTAATACATGTTTACCAGGCCCGGAGCCACCTACCACTGTGCAGTACCCTGATGATTTGTTTTATTAAGCCAAGCTCTAAACCAAAGCTCTGTGTAGGCGTTGGATGTGCTCTTCAAGTTCATGAGAAGTCCTGAAGCTTCTAAACAAAGATCTGCTTCAGCTGAACAATGTATTTCTTTGCCTTACTTTGTAGCTTCTTTTTACAGAAAGTCTTTTTTTACCCTTTGTTTAGATAAACCAGAGTGAATTAATTATCTTTTATCTTGGCCTGAAAATAATTAAGGACTCTACGTGAACCTAACACAAGGAACACTTTCTTTTTGCTACACACCAAACAGCAAAGCATCCTTTTGAAATGGTTAATGTATAACAAGTATGACTGTGCCCCATGATTCACTCACTCTACACCCAGCTGCACAAGGAGCTGTGGCACGAAACCATCCCTGTAGAGATCCAACTCTTTCAGTGGGCAACATACCCCACTCTTCAGGCTGTTCAAAGAGGGGGTGAAACAGTTACAACTGCCTCCTGTCTTCAAAATGGGTACCATTTTAATGAGCTTGCTCTAAAAGACAAAATTGTGATATGGAAAAGACAAAAACCACAATGGTCTCCAAAAGCAAATCTGCATAATTTGTGTTATCTAATGTCTCCAACGCTGAAGTCAGATAACAAATTAAGAACCTATATTTTATAAAAAGGATCCGATTTATTTGCCTGCAGAAATGATGTGTTCCTTTCGCTTTTTCTTGGCTTTTTTTTTTTGTAGGATGCAGGATAATTGAAACGTTTTACACAATAGAGGAATAATTATATACCCTGTCTGCACTTTGTCTCTTCGGGTCAGGCTATACTCTAGTCGTGGAGGCAGCTTCTTTCCACCCTTGTACAAGGTAGGATCTGCAGCACCATCTCCGACAGAAGCCAGCCTGAAGTATCCCAGTGGGAGGTCAGCACTTTGCTTTGCACTTTGCTAAACAGCCAACTTCTTTTCCGTTTGGTTTGATGACAATAGTTGTTTAGCTGTCCAGCCTCTCAATTCAAGCTATAACAGCCTTCTGGACAAAATGCTTAATACCATTGCTCTTGCCAAAAATTTAATTGCATCCATTGATGCATCAGAAACAAAAGTGTTACCTAAGGAATTTTCCTTTAACAGTGGCTTTATCTTTCCTTCTTCACTAATTTCTCAAGGTTATTGGACTACAGATCCTACTGCCTGCTACACCAGCATCTGCATTTTAAGTCACCAATACTCTGACTATTTTTTTGAGTACTGGAGCTCCTGATCTAGGCAGTAATGAAGCTCTCCCGGTTGTTTTCTGGTTTTTGGATGATTATTAAATGTTTGAGATGGTTCACACAAGAAGACGGACACCAGCTGATGAAAAGGAAGCAGACTACATCTGAACAGCAGAGATTTGTGTGAAGATAGGTGTATGCTTTCCTGGAAAATTAAAACCAATGAAGTATAACAACTCTGATGGCAGCTGGGGACTGATAAGCAAAGCAGTTGGGCACCTGCCCAAATTTAACAGTGCCAGTGTGCTTAAAGTCAGAAATAATTACCTATCATCTTAAATCAAATCTTCCTTCTTTCTAAAAAACTGAGTATCAGTGCAAAGTGCTGGCGTAATTCTTGTGAAAATAACTCTGGAGTCTTGGTTAAACCAAATGCATCTTCCTGGCATTGTTGCACTGTGCATTCTGGTTTGACACTAGCCCAGGACAGGCAGCTCTCTGTGAGCTAAACTGGCCTGGCTTTCTTGAGCAAGTTTCCTCAGTTTGTCATTACTGATGAAGATAAGAAAACTGATTAAGATACAAACCTGAGATTTCTAAGGAATATAGATGGTTTGGAAAGAAATCAGATAGCAGATGATGTACTTCACACCGTGAAGGTTTTGAGACCACAGCTACTTGTGTGTGGCTGTTTGAATCATGTTGATCATTCAAGCTGTGAGATCCACTTCAAAGCTCGTGTTTTGCGAGGTCAGACAAGAAGAAGCCCAGAACCTGACCTTCCATCAACCCATGAATACTAATGGCATTTAAATAGACGAAATAAGTCTGCTGTAAGCAAGAGTTTTCCATTTATCCAGCATATGCTGCCATTATCTCAAGTGTCAAGCTCTGATCCGGATCGTTCTCCAGGCGATGGCAGATGAGCCATTCCCTGTGCAGCACACTGACACAGGCATCAGGGTCTGCTTACCACATACTTCAGCAAGATGAAAACTCAGGAGGCCAACTGTGTGTAAAATCCTGCAACAGCTCCACAACAAACCTCAACATAACGCTGTCATTTCTACCTTCACCAAGAGTGGTGTCAGGCCACTGACCTGACGTTTAAGCACGTCACCTTGGAGCTCTCCCCTAGGCAGGACTACAGAACCACACTTGTAATCCCTAAATTTTACACTGCCAATTAAATTGCTATCTCCTTTTCCCCCCTGCTCCAATACACAACTCCATTACTTACATTTATGTTTTAAAAATAAAACTGTTCTTAGTAGCAATGGACAGTTTATGCAGTACCTAAGGGGCTTCTTCGAGAGTTTCACCTTTAAGAACTCCTCAGCAGCACAAGTCTGCCTCTGATTCCCAATGACAGCTATTTCCATTTTTCAGCATAATACTGGTTTTTTTAAATATCAAAGTAATTTCTGGGCTCAAGAAAAAGTCATTAAGGATTGACCTTTCCTATTCACCTCCTCCTCTGATGAGATCAGAATATGCACAGGCAAAGCCCTTGTTCCTGCCCACAAATCAATATCTACTGCAGCAGAGAAGGGAAGGAGGAACAGAGGATGAAACAAGGGACTGGAACACGGAAGACAAAAAAAGCTCTGCCTCTAATGACAATTGTCCTTCCTCATCCCTAGTCTTTTAGGTGCTGTTTATTAAGAGTAAGTGAACAACCACTACTGTCTTAGTTCCGTTGCCATAAGAACTCCAGCAAACAAACCCTTGTTATTTGCTATTCAGTTCACCTATACAATCAGTGCCTTTGCTTTTCTACAATTCAGAGCATGGACTTGCAGGGATCTTAAACAACATTTCAGACATACAGAAGAGGAAGCATTTTTATCATTGCTTTTATAATTGCTTTGCACTCCTTTACAGTTAGGTACCCGCTATAATTAAAGGAGTAAATAAAAAAATACAGTGAGAGGGTCAACAATGACTCAAGTTCTGAAAATCAACACTTCACAAAGGAAGGAACTCATCTATTCTTCCTTGGAAGTTGATAGGTTAAATTACCTTCTCTGCTAGAGATTCTGAGTTAAGTGGTGTACTCAGAGGAACTATGTTTGTGTACTAGAGCTGAAGTCTTAGTCCACCAAACACCCCTAAATTAAGCCCAAAGACCTCAGATCGGTCAATCACACCATCAACCAGGAGAGACTACTTTGTGAATAAGGATGTGGTCTGTCTGCTTGGTTAATAGAAGCACTAACACTGACAGTAATGACCCTAACTGTCATCATTTCCACTCTAGCAGTTCCAACAGGAGTAATCTCAAATGAGGATAAAGTTTCATTTATTGTGAACGTGTGTCCAGCTGACTGTGAGCACAGATTACACAACTGACTTTTCCTGGAATTGAAGTTGTGATGTCTTCTGAACACTCTTGTTATTCCTTCCTTGCACCTTTTCTTGGGTCCCGATGGCAAATTAATGGGATTCATCCCACAAATTTATCACCTACAGATGATTTCAAGCCATGAAATCTCATTGCTATTCTGTCCAAATGTATCACTGCAGTCTAGACACTGCAACTTTTTTGAAATTTCTCCTTTTCATTTATTTTGCTAAACCTTCACCATGCTACTTGAGTTCCCACATTCCTGCAAACAATTCAGTATATTCATCCTGAAACAGAAAAGCTTATTTTCTTATAGGAATCCAAAAGTGATACATGTATTCTCGGTTTAGAAACAGTGCAATCTATTCCCTGTAAGATCACTTCGCTAAGTTAACACTTTGGAAATTTTCTATTCATCCTAATTTTCTCCTAGACCAGTTACTATTTTTTTTTCCAGTAATAATTAACCTTTTAAACCATGCACTCTTTCTTCTGTATTCCGACTAATGGAAATCCCTGAACTCACCACTTACAATCTGCATTTGTTTAAACTGTTAGTTGCCTATTTTGCATTTCTCAAACCAATTACTCAAATGACTGTCAAACTTCCTTTATCTTCCACTATCATTCTAGAATCAGCCTTGTTGTCAGCACTATCAGTGCCAGTAATAATTACATTACTGCTTCAAAAGGTACTCTTGAACCCAGACAAGCCAGTACATTAGGAACCATTAAGGCAGTTTTCAATATCCCTTTTTTTTCCTGTCCAGTTCCTTAAGATACTCCAGACCCTTCACCAGCTTCGTTGTTCTTCTTTGGAATTGCTCACAAGGCAAAGTAACTCAGAACAGAATGAAAAAAATAACTGAAAATTAATCCTAAAGTAGGAAAGAATTTATAAGGGTGTCTCGAGCATTAAGTGGTAACTCATTTTCTGCATGAGGTTATTAGCTGTCTAAAATATTTCATCCCTACCCACAGAACCCATTTTTTCCTTGACCCTTCTAGTGCCTACCATGTCAGCACTGTAATTTAAAATCCTTTGTGACCCAGACCTAAGTTGAACAGCTGCCTGCGCCTGCTCTGCATGACTCAGAAGTCTTGCTCACCTTAACGTTTCAATATTGAGGATTTACCTTCATTACTTTTTTCTTTAATTTTCCAGAATATCTGCAATAAAAACTCATGTTAGCCAGTAAGTCAGCCAGTGACATATGCTGACAAAAGCATATGTACATTTGGAACTTTAAAAAAAGCAGCTTCTGCCTGCTCCCAATTTCATCCCACCTGCCACAGTCACAGCTTAGTTCTCACCTTTGCACATTAGCAGGGAGGCTTGAAACACGTCTGCATGCTTTCTGGCAGAGAAACAAACAAACCACACACATTAATTTTAATGAGCACCTCAAGGTTTTTCTATAAAAGAACTCTCAAGAATATTTAATAGCTGAGATAAACACTCAATTAAGGTAAGGAGGTTGTAAGTATTCAGATTTCTTGAATACTGTCCCTGTGGGTATCACATCGATGATTAAAAAACAGTACCTATTAAAAAGAGAGGAAACAAACCAAACTGATAGTCCAGATGGTGGGGATAAAGATGTGAGCAAAGTGAAGGATGTGTGCATGGGCACTGAGCACAAGACAGAACTTCCCTGCAGGCACACGGGGAACACCAGGCATTTTTTTGAGGCTCTCTATGCCTATACTGCTCCAATCACAGACCCCTTCCAAATTTCAGCCAGCAGACCCTTGCCTCCAAGCACAGCAAAGGAGAAGGGTCTCTGGTGCACAGAAGACTGGCAGCCAAAGACTTCTCACTAGAGAAAGGAAGCTGCAAGCTATATTTAAACTCAACCTCTACAGAACTTCAGAGCAGCTTCTTGGGTGTCACCAATTCCTGCTGCCAAATCTATCTGTGTCTCTGGCATTAATACAGTGGCTACACTAAGAAAATCTAACAATCAGGTCAACATATTAAAAAAACATTTGACGAATCTCAAAGATCAGTGAGATCCTCAGAGCAGCCAATGCTGCAGAAAAACTTTGCGGCTGTGAATTTTTTATCGTACGGAACAACAGTGCCCACAGGGTCAGCCAGGGCCCAGCAGTTTTCAGATCAGGACACTGATTCAGCAGAACATTTAACTGTGAGGAACCACCTGAGAAGCATGAAAGGAGCAAGACATTTTTCTGCAGGATGCCATTAGCAGCAAGACACAACAAATGCAGTCAGATGTGGACACTGACCATGAGCTGTGACAGCACAAAGAGAACCTATGGTTCTTTTTAACTCCCTCAAATCCTAATTTGCTAACAAAAGTTAACTAACTGGCATACAAGGCAACCATGTGCTTATTACACTGGTTACTAAGTGTTACACAAGAGGATTTTCGAGGAGCAAATTCTTACCACAGCCTGTTTGGGGCAAGTGACTTTAATGGGAGGAGAAAAAAATCCTAAGCCAAAACATTAATTTAGTTAGAAATTCAAGCGAGTCCCTTACAGAGTTAAAAGTACCTTTACTTCTTTGGGTCACTTCCACTTTTCAGGTTGTCTGATCTCCTACGCAGAACAAACCACGCATTATTAAAAGGAGTTTGAAAAAGTTGAGAACGTTCAGAAGTGCCTCATTTCAGATGATACACAACGATGCAAAAGTGGGGCGAAATGCCAAAGCAAAAATGAAATAAAAATAGCCAACAACTTTTAATTTACAGAGCCTTTTACCTCCATTACCAGCTGAACCATCTGTTCTGCAGTTGTTCAGTCTGCAAAAATCAGTGTATAAACTAAAACACATTGTGCCTTTTACAGCTCAGACAAACCACTGGAGTTTCTTTCTATATTTAAAAATAATAGTCAACTTGTGGTCTTTAACAGTGTAACCAACATGAACCAGCAAACCAAATTGAAGATGAAGATAAAAGATTTGATGGCTGAACACAGCTTCAAAGTTCCATCAGGGGAAGTTTAGGTTGGATATTAGGAAGAAGTTCTTTACTGAGAGGGTGGTTGGGCACTGGAATAGGCTGCCCAGGGAGGGGGTGGAGTCACCGTCCCTGGGGGTGTTCAAAAAACGGGTTGATGAGGCACTTGAGGCCATGGTCTGATGGTCTAATGGTTAGGAATGTGATGGGATAAAGGTTGGACTTGATGACCCTGGAGGTCCCTTCCAAACATAATGATTCTATGATTCTATGAAAGGAAGCCTGACCTTTGTTCAGTCCCACGTAGGTGACAGAAGGAATGTACTGCTGACCCTGCCCCACATCCCTCTGCATCAGCCCTCCGCTGGGTCCTCACTCACCTGCTGCCCCTCACTCCACGGGTCCTCCTCACAGAAGAGGAGAAACAGGTTCAGGCACTGCAATGGTAATCTTGCATCTTGAGACCTCGTTTTTGCATTTCCACAACAAGAACTTCCTCAACGACCCCCCAAAGGCATTTACCCCTTCTGTGCCTTGGTCTCCACAGGCTGAGAGGATGAAGGCACTGAAGACTGTGAGCACTCAGCCACAGTGTGGGTGACAACCTGAAAAGTACCATAGACAGAGAGATAATCTCCTCTGGGACTATGCAGATGAGCAAAAAGTTCATGAGGTTGGTTAAACGTAACTCAGCCTCAAAATAATCCTTTTACTACATCAACAGAACCACTTTCCAGGCAAAGGCAGCGCTCAGGGAAGTCACACCCAGCCACTGGCTGGGACAGTGCCAGGGCAATGCATGGAGACACAGCAGGTGTCTACTACAGGAACGTAATTCACCTGAACACAAGCAACTACATAAAAACTGGGCTTTACACAGATCTACTCACATATGCTTCTAGTGGGGTTTCAAGCCATGAACCCTAACCAGCTCCATGGACTCCAGCGTTAGTACAGCAGTTGCACTCTGAAAATGCTTTCCATACTTACTGCCACCTTTAGGCTTCTGAATTCCAGACCAAACCCAGCTTTTGAGATTTTCCATTCAAGATTTCTGTTGGCAGAGCAGACCAGATGTTCAATAAAAATATTACAACTCGGTAAACTATCAAGATAAGTTAGGCTTGAGCTACAAAGTACATATGATAATGTGTTCAAATGGCATAAAATGGGCTTAAATATGTATCATGTTTTAAGAAATGGGCTCAGTGACCTGAAACCAAGAGATTCCATGCCATATAAGGTATCTAATTTCTTTTCTTAGCCTAGCATAGTTGACATAGATTACAGCTTTAATAGCTTTGCTGAAGCTCCTGGGCTATGTACTCTACACGTTCAAAGATGACGTAAATAGGACATTTGTGCCTGTTTGTTTCTGCTTTCCCAGTAAAGCCAGAGGCACATCCCTAAACCCCAGGGAAAACAGAAGAGCTTTTTGGAGCAAAAGCACTAACTAGTGAGTGATGAAGTCCAACTGCTACATCACTTACCCTTCATCTTTTACATCAACTTCCATAACTCCTATCTGCTTTCCTGGATCTTTTAACAGAACAAACAGTTGAGGTTTTGCATCCATCTGATGAGCAATCTAAGTGCTTGCCAAGCCACAGTTTTTTTCCCTTTCTTTCCTCTTTTCAGTAACACATAACCCTGACCCTGTGGTCCATTTGTGACCCTTCACCACTGGGACACAAACAGGAACTTCCACCGAGTCAAATCAATTTTCCAAGAGGACTTTGCAACTCTCAAAGCCAAGCTGGTAGGACAGAGAAGGCACGTTCATGATCTACGACTTCATTTTGCCCATTGATTATTCAGTAAGTCTGCAAAAGACAGTCACTCTCCAGTTCCTAAAATTATCTTTTTGGCATTTCATTTATTACAAACAATACACATTAACAATGCATATTTTGCTTTTCTTGTGGGATGATGCTCCACAACTCATTCATTATTTATATTCTTTTAATATGCTGTAGACAGCTGCTATGCATATACTGGTTTCACCACTCCAAAAATCTCTTCAAAATGCTGAAACCTTTCATTTCCCTTTAAGGGATTTTGGATAGCATTAATAATACACATTAATAATTCAAACTTTCTTTTTGCCCGTTGGTGGATGAGCAGTTTTTGCAGTGGCTGAGCAGTTTTCACACAGTATTGCCAATATCCTTTTTTTTTTCCCCCTTTCTAGCTGGTTGATGGGCAGGTTGCCTATGAAATAATATGCTCTGATAATAGGTAGTTTTGCCTTGCAGTGACTCAAAACCAGGAAAGACTCACAATGTGTTGTAAATATTCACCATAGATAATATCTATCAATCTGCTACGGAGGAGCACTGACAGTACACACCTCCTGAGCCCTCCTTTCAAGGCTCTTCAGTACTGTCTCAATAAACACCAGAAATGCTCATTCCCCTACTGAGCAATGGTGGGAATTTCTACCCCCACCTACTGGTAGGAATACAATTTAAAATCATCTCACATTCATGAGAGAGAGGGAAAAATCAGTGATAATCATTACATCGCTCTCATTTGTTAACATCTTTAGAGGATCTAAAGGTTATAAACAGAGCCAGGGAGACCGAGGGGCCCTTCTGCACGGAGAGGATTTACATTCAACCCAAGGGCACTCTAAGCCTTAAAATTCTTTCTTTCCAATTCTCTCAACAAGCCCTTTCCATTCTTCCTCCCCTCTGACCCCTTTTTCTGGTTTACAAGAACCCTTGGTTAGAAATATTTCCTGTACTTAATGGTCTCCTGGCTATTTTTTGTGCAGCATTATAGGGCTGCACATTGTTACAGAAGCACGTGATAGATTTAGGTATCGATTCTCTTTAAAGCTGGTTTATCAGATGGGAGACAGATTTTCATTTCCCAGTCACCTCGGGGCCCAGAGTTCTTTTAGTACATTAACAATTACGAGTTTGAAACTGTCTGCTTGAGAAGATACCAATATATCATCCTATATTTATAAAATACAGTAAGCTTCAATGCTGCACAATTGTAGAACCTTTACAGATGCTGGAAACGTTCAAAATATGTGAATGCATGAATGCAGTCACTCCAAGGGGACAAAACAAGAATAAACAAGAAAGAGAAGGAAATGGTTTTATCTGCCTTTGCAGTTTAACTGGAATTTATTTTTAGCTAATGATAACGGGCTCAAAAAAAAATCCAAGCGCTGAACAATACCAGAAGTGTCATTTGGAACAGAGTTAAACACACTTTGGCTATCATTAATCATGGCAAAAGTGACAGAAGAAAAATGAGCTGGCTTGGTATATCTAATATATTAATTCTCTCTGCAGATTGGCTCAATGAATGAGCAAGTAAAAACAGGTAAACTCTTGGAAAAGGAGAGGAATGTCAGCATGAGGCTTTCTGTTAGTAAGAAATAGTATGATTTTTTTCCTCAAAGAAAGCTACAAAAGTTAAAGAATCCAATTCCAAAATTCAACCAATATCGCTGAATAATTACAATGAAAAAATAGCTAAACTATAGTAGCTTAACCCCACTTTCACAGTGGCTGAGCACACATTTTCCTCCCCCCCAGTCCAGTTCCTATGTTGCCTGTAAAGGATTGCTTCATTTTAGTTTGCTGGAGATCTGGAGAACTTTTTCCCTTACAGCTACTCCAAACCTGTGACATTTTCCCCCAAATTTTATTCCTGCTTCTTAGTTATATATACAAAACCAAACCTTACTTTTGTTTCATGTTTTTCTCAGTTTCAGTAAGATTACAGCTGTTCCAAGATGCTCCTTGCCTACAGGTGAAACACATCCAAGGTAAGTGGAGGATATGACAGGTAAAGGAATCTTTTTCTTTAATTCAGGCAAAATTCAAAGGTGATAATTTCAGACCTAAATTTAAATTTCCTCTTTATTTCCTGATATGTTTTACAGCTATATTGCACATATGGAGCCGTTCCTAAAAATACCAAACAGAGACCTACTTACAAAACTGATGACTTCGTTGACATGACGAGGAAACATTACTCTGCAACTTCAGGAATCCAAAAATAGCAAATCAGAATCTTCACCACCAAGTTCAAAGTTGACCCAAAGGCACACCAGAAACAAAAGCAAAATGAGGAATACAACCTAAGGATTGCATTCTCTCTGCTGGAAACAGATTAAGTTCTTATTCATTTGATCAAAATTTTTATATCCACTTCTTCTACTGTAACAGATCATTGAAAGATGAGCTCCTGGCAAAGTCAGGAGATGGATAACTTTGTGCGACTCACAGACTGTTCTGTCCCAAGTTATTCATGTAATCCATCTGCAGCTCAGATCTTCCTCTCCCAGCCTGTTTTCTAGACTGCAGGTTATAAAAAAGTATTTTACTGCTACACAGAAAGTGCTGAAAACAGGATGACAAAACCAGAGGCAGTAGTTTATTACTAACCCACAAAAAATAAGATTATTTAAATCGGTAACACTATAAAAAACTTAGGGAACAGTTCTAGCTTCATCTTCAGATTTGTGTGTCCTGTGCCGTACTGGTGCTGTTATCTTCTGGCACTGTTAAACAGCAGATAATTTGCCAATTTATTTGGGATAGCATGTTTGCTTCCTAGGCATGGCAATGACAACAACTGTCTGGTGGGAACAAGGCAGAATCAAGAGCTTCGGATAAAGACAGCAGGTGAAGGATGCGTGTTCAGCACCACAACAGAAGCAGTGATGCACTGACTGAAATACTTAGCAAACAACACAGGATCATTAGGAAAAGCAAATTGAGTCACATCATTGACATTACAAACCTTGATGTGGAAAAAATAGTAAATGCGAGCAAAAATGGGAAAGATGCACTGTGGACTCCATATGATTTCGGTAGCACCTACATTTTACAGCCCAAGGCATTAAGAGACAGCTACTTTAAGGTTGATTTACAGCAAGCCTACAGCCCATCTGCTTAGGAGAGCCAAGACACTAAAGATAATTTCAAAATTAAACAGAAAGATAAGCATTGATCAGGGACGTAGTTTTGTCTTTCAACCCGATACATTTTTTTTGTATGCCATCTGCCAAATGGTAAATAAAATAGAGAAAAGTAGATTTAAAGAATTCATTAATTTAGCTCAAAAATTATTTAAGCTATCAGGTCAGTAATCAAGAGGAGAATAACTCCGTCTCACCAGGATTAATTTCATTATTATTGGGACAAACTCTGTAGTGGTTCTTCAGGTGAAAAAAAAAAATGAGCCCCTTCATGTTAGCAGCTGCATTTGGGCTTTTTTGGAAAGACCTACACTAGTGCAGACCTCCAGCATCCTCCGGGATGTTCCTTCAGAACTCCTGTGTCTCAAATCCATCTCTCGGAATCGTAATTTTCTTCCTGTTGGCTTGATACTGAGGGAGAACATTAATAAATCTGGTGTCAGGATTTTTGTTTCTACAAATCATTTTAGTCAGAAAACGCTGACGCTATCAAGTCAAAACTTTTTGCAAGAATGACAGTTCTGACAAATTTCTCATACTTTTCCTCTAAAACAGTATTTCAATTTGGGAATCACACTAATTATAGCAACCACGAGAGTGTCAAAAGTGAATGGCAATGTTCTTGGACAACTGAAGCAAGACACTCATATGAAGCAAGGAGATTTATTTCCTTTTCAATCTCAGTTTTTCTTCTGAGATTTCAGTCTTTCACTCTGATTTGAGGAATTGTTTGAGGTTTGTTACTGACTTCTGTGTCCAGGAGGTGATAATTCCAGGAAACGCAAGGAAAGCAGAGTGTAGTGAATGAGGAAGGGAGATCTGCTGAAAAGAAGTCCTTACTGCAATGGGCTGAAGTGGGTTCTCAGATCACAGAGATCAACTAAGAAAGGTGAAAGTCCATCTGATTTGCCATATGTGGTATGAAAACTGGTTTCAATAAAATTACAGTTCTCCAGCCTGAATACCTGGTATATACAACCAAGGTCTATTACTGTAAAATAAATATGCAGATATAGTTAATTCTTTTTTCTCTTATTTAACATTATGTAGGTCAAAATAAGAGTGTGAAAGTACATTTTCATGCTCTCCAAAGTGATGGGCCATCAGATATGGCAACTCTACATCACCATCTCCTAATTATGAACCTTGCAGATTTGGATATCACTCCATATGTGAACACTAAGGCAGCTACTGTTGGTGCTGGAAAAGAACCAGCTTGGAAAAGGAGCCCTACACTGCAAAATGCTTTAATAACAAAAAAAGCATATAAATCTTCATTCACAGTGATCAAATCACTGTAAAAATGTTGCCTTAAAAAGTCCCAAATAAATGTTAATTTAACCTTTTGGCACTTCACAAATATTTATCATCTTTGGTATTTCATGTTTCCCCATTTATTCACTAGCTACTACACGACTTAGAGAAAACATATATACATCCTTGCCAATTAATAAATGTATTTGAAAACTTGCTCACAAGATTTTTGCCTAAGATGAGATTAGTCATGTACTGAGTTATTTATTTGCCTGCATAACCATAGAGGAACAATCATTTTATTGTCAGTCTTGCTTAAATGGAGTTTCTTTAAAGAGCCAAGAACAGAGGAAAAGCACTTTGTTTTAATAAGGTCATGATGCTTATTAAATATTTTGCATACTGAAGGTTAAATTATTATCTCTATACAGCAAAACGTATTTTTGTCTATCCTTGAAAACTGGAAAAAGTACAAATAAGGGTTTTGAGAATGGTAAACAAAACACATTTATGTGTACTTTTTGACACCTGGAATTGTTCACCCATACTTCACATTCACTCCTACTTAACAACTGCTTTGTATCAAGCTCCATTTATCCATTTCAATTTGCTTCCAATAGATGCATCTATAGGTATAGCAATTACCTAGATAAGTAACAAAGCTGTGCCACAGCCTGAAATTGAAATCATCAGCACAGGATGTTAATTAGAGGCAGAGGAGACAGATGATGACAACGTGCTAAGATTGTTTCTATTAAAAAATTACTTAAATAGAAAATTAAAAGGAACATTACAGAGTCTGATACAGATTTCAAGTCTAAATGCTGCAAGGACCTTCCACGAGCACAGTCTGCCAGACATTTATGAATTGGGCTGGCAAAGCATCCTCCTTATGTTGCGAGGGACCTCTCTTTGCCCTAGCTCAGTGAAGACAGCTGCTTTCCTCTCTCCTTCTACCATTAATTCCTTGTACACCTATTTATACTGAAGACTGTTGAAAGGAAAATGTGCAAAACAGATTCTGGTGATTTCCCAAGTCACCTGGTATACAGACTTTCACACAAAGACAACACAAGAACATGAGCCATGAGTATCTTCCACTCACACTGCATTTATGGAGAACTTTTAAAACAAGATTCTGAAGTTTGACTTTTCAGAATATTTTCCTCCTAAGGACCATTATTGACTAATATATCAAAGAGTACAGTTCCCCTAATGATGCATCAATGCAATACATCATTACAAATGCACTACCATCCTGATGATATATTACTCAATAACATGGTAGCAGCTGGCAAGAACTTCCACTGAATCAGATGATGCAAGTTTGATCCTCTTTGTTTAATTCCCATAGTTAAGAACAAGGAAGAAGAGATTAACAGACAGGCTGAGAAACCAAGTTCACATATAAAGAGTTACAAATTGTCTTACTAGAAAGCCACGGCTGTGGTATCCTAGCTTGTAAAGGCAGATGTTACTCACTCACTGTATCATCACTGCATATCATTCCTATCTGATTTACTACTACACTTAGAGTTGCTCAGTGTTTAATACCTTAAACTGAGCTGCAAATGATAAGCAAGCTCCATGCTTGCCACTGCCATTTGCAGCTCTCATTCCAGACGTGGCCCATTTGCCCAGTTGGTGATTACTGGGAACATGTGGTTTTGCTAACCCCAAGTCACATCCCTTGGCTGCAACTCATGAATTCAGCATCGCCAACTGCAAGAGCCCCCCAGTGCCCTCCTGTCCCAGCAGACTGCAGTACTTGCTGGACAAAGCAAAGGGTAAAACACAACAAAGGCTTTTTTAATTAGGGTTTGTTGGTTTGGGGTTTTTTTTTTGACTTAGACATGAATTTTTCTTTGCAAGAGAGATTTGATTGGTCTCACTCAAACACTTCGCACCACCACTGTGGTGAGAGAAGCAGCACGTTCTCCAAGCAGCTCCTACCACCCCACCAGCCCGTTGCTGGCTCTTCATTCATCTATTTCCCTTGCCAGGCCCAAGGTCTTCTGATGGTTTATTAACTCCTTGATGCTCATCTCAGCCTAGGAAGGATTAAACCATCACCTCCACCTGGTGGGAGCAGGATAAAATTCCTCAATTCACCAGCTTTCCCTGTTCTGTCCTCACCTCTGCCACTATACTCAGGCTTTCTGTTTTCATGTTCCCCATCCAAATTTACCATAGTGGTATTATTTGATTAAATCCACGGAGTCAGGAAATGTCATAAAACCTGAAAATTACACCTAATTTTCATATACCTATCACTCTTCCTGATAGTTTCGAACTAGAAGTTTAAATAACTGGAATTAGTGCCCAATCCCAAAGCAAAGCAGCTCTGCCTGGATGCTACACCACATCGTGCAACTGGAGAAAAGGCATTTCCACAGCCACAGACTGTCAGTTTGGATAGCACCTGGATTACAGATATCTCTGAAAAGAGAGGTTGGTTACATGCATTACAAAGAAGAGAGAAAGGACCAAAGGAAAAAAGAAAGGCTGAGACATCAAAAAGAGGTTTGTGGTTCAGGCAGAAGAGGAGCTGTGAAAGGCTACTGAAATCTTCCAAGGAGAAATGTGGCACATTCCTGGAGGAAGCAGAAAATGTAAGCAGCCCTCAAAAGGAACAGAGAGGATGGATAATTTAGACTATAGATGTTACTGTGAAACACTTTTACCCTGAAGTAGTGGTCATCAGCCATATAAAAACAGGCATCAGAGGCTGCTGAAGTTGCAAACTACGTGCACTGAAAAAAAATGATATGAAGATACATAAGATTTGAGGGTTTAGAAGGACTTCTTATCGAGGCACTGAGTAAGGAGAAGAGCTGCTGATGGCAAAGGAGAAACAAAAGGTTCAACAGCATTACAAGGGGCTCTTTTCAAGCAGATTGTTTTGAGGTGATCCAAACCTGTCTACGTGGGATAATGTTTATAGAAAAATCCATTTGTAACAGCAATAGCCTCATGGTTGAATGAACAAAAAGGTATTTTGTGTACTTAAATGAAACTGGGATGTAGTAAAATGCAACAGGGAAGCCCAGTTCTGCAAATACCATTAAAATGGAAAAAAAGAAAAGAAATAAAAAGAGCACAAGGGGCAACAACCTTTGCCTGTAAGAGTCTGTTTTGATTTCTGGATTTCCATTTTGTTTACTGCTACAGAAAATTATCCTGTGCCAAATTTTATAGCTGTGGTCTCCATGAATCAGAAATGTAGGCTTACTGGAAACGGTCAAGTGCAGCACGGAAGACTTGGATCTCATTCAAAAAGCAATCTAATCATGGGGCTCAGCTAAAAAGCCAAAAACATGAGAGTAAAAGACAGGCACATCTAATGATGAACACAAGTTAACTGGATTTACAGGTTTACTGGATTAACAAGTTAACAAGATTCAGTCTTGACTGAAAACAAAGACCTGTAACCAGGTCCTCTCTGGAGCTAGAGATAGAGCAGGTCAGAAATACCTTACAGAATTATTCACTCACACAGGAAACCAAAGGGCAAAACCCAGACTAAGTCAGCTAAGATGACCCATGGAGACATCAGCTTTGATGTCTTGTTCAGTTCTTGCTCCTGAACTTGTTCAGAAGCCTGTGCTACAACTCAAGTTTGAAGATTGCACAACTAGTGACTGTGAGTATATCACAGAGAGAAAAAAAGCCAAAGAGGCCTTGGAGTCATCACACTTTGTATTTCTGCTCACTTGTTCCATCACCCATTACTAGTGAGTCGCACCAAGCACAGTCAGTGGGACAGAAACACCAGCCTCACAGTCCTGAACGAGCCAAGTCTCAGAGCTTTGTTTGTGATGCTGAAAAAAGGTTTGTCTACAGGCATCTCATACCACAAAAAAAACCAAAGAAGCAACTAAATCCCAAGAGTTCACACTGCTCTTCCCCTACTCAATCTCTACACTGCTCTTTCGTCCTTCCTTTTCACTTTCCAGCACTCCCATTACTGCTGATCATTGCTAACACTCCAGAAAGGGCTGCTGAATTGCTCAGGAAAAGACATTGATCTCCTGTAATTTATATGGATTAGAGTTCTTTCCATTTTTTAAAAGACATATCAGGGTTACTAATTGGAACAGTGTATTTATCAAATCAATTCCAAGGTGACTGCAAGAACTTCCGTGATCTCGGTTCGAGAAACACATATTGGTATTTATTCCTACTGATGAAGAACAGTAATTCTGGGGGAGAGCTCTGAGCAGCAATTTATTTAAGTCATTGCAAATACTCATTAAATAAAGACTTTGCAACCTAACAGAATAAGGAAATAGGAGGTTCTTTGCATAAAAAATTAAACAGAGAAATAAAATAGGGGATTTACTTCATTTCTTTCATCATTTCTATCAATAGTGGGCTTGGATGCTAATCCTGATTCTTTTTCAATTACTAGAAGTTTCTAGATTATGTATAAAACCTGTGGCCCTTCTATCAAAAGAGATTGATTTACAGAGGCCTCTTCTAAAAGAAAAGGTAAGTGGTGGATAGCTATTCTTCAGGCATCAGTCCTTTTCACTCCATGCAGAAGACAACAGTAGATGGAATGAGGCAATTGTGTTCATCAGGTGTAGATGGCATTTTTTTTTTGAGGCTATGAGGACTCATAAATGCTGCCAATAGAGAATTTTCAGTGGATTTGCAGAAGCAAACAAGAAGTTTATAGATATGTTTGCGTGATAAATCACAGAGACCATAGGGGAGCTGCTGTCCTCGCCTCGGTATGTGGGTACATTGCTGCAAAAATAAACACTCTACCTGAGTCCCAGAAAAATCCCATTTTGGCCAAGCTAAAAATGCTTTGCAACCGAGGTATAACCAAATCACATTTTAACCATGTTACCTAATCATTTCTGGGTTTATGTCTGAAGTGTAACCTGACTCAGGGGCAGTGTTACAACACGGCACCCATCTACACTAACAGACTAAATCACATCATCCGTTTCAAGTGATGACAGAGCTCTAACTGGATTTTGGACTACAGAAGAACCCCAGATGTTAAGAGACATCATATTAAGAGAGAAAATGTTTGTGTGAACACAAATATAAACCCACATCACCTGAACGGCACGGATTTACTGGTGGGAAAAAAAAAAAGTATTTTCTCTAGCCCATCTAACCAATTTATTATTTAAAAGGAAAAAAGGGTGGTGGGCCATCAGATCAGTTCTATCTATACTTCTAAAAAAAGCTGTATATGCTACACAAGTATAAAGCAGGAAAATATGCATTTCCATGGATAAATCAAAATATTCTTGTATTTAGGCAAGACCAGAGGTACTAGCAAAGAGCAAAATGTTAGGGAGAAGGTTAAGTATCTAAAGGAAAGCTGCTGGGTCAGCATGTTGGAATGATTTGGTACACAAACCAGGCAGAGAAGTGCTCTGTTTCCAGAATGACTGCTTTTACGATAACACAAAAATAGTCCAATGCTGCAGAACCAGCAGATACACAGTGACTGAGTAGATTTGGTTTATGGGTGGATACAGACAGCCCAGTGCTGGCAAAAGCAGGGCAATAATCTGGGTACCAAAAATAAACATGGAAATCATTGCTGAATACAGAAATCATGTGGGAGATCTTGTGGTGATTGCAAATAATAAAACCATCTGCCCGGCAGTAAGAAACACTACTCGGAGTAAACATGGGAATGAAGCATAAATCATGGAAAGGCAACCTGGCAATGGGAAAGATACTACTGAAAGCTCATCTGGAAAATTATGTGCAGTTCTGATTGCCACATAAAGTCATTGCAGAAATCAAGCAGGTGCAGGTCAGAGCTATCAATTCACAGAGAATTTGGGGGAGTGTTAGCTCTGCAGACAGATCTGCCAGACTTAGTCTCTGAATGGAACCTAAGTGGGATTTTTTGCCAACATTTATGAGACCTTGATGCCAATAGGAATATTTAAAAGCAACCAATTAAGCCTATGCATCCCAAGGGGTGCAGGAGAAGAGTAGAAAGGAACAGCTTTCACAGAAATTCAAAGGTGTCCTTACACAAAGGCTGATCTTAGCCCTGTAGTGACCTCTCTCCCTTTATATTCAGGCTCTTAGAATATTATTTCCAACAGTATTCTCATACCAAAATACACACACATGGGACTATACATAGAGATTAGGCATACAGAGAGATGGAGAGATATCTTTTCAGGGACTGAACCTCCAGCTGTCTACTGGGACAAGAAACCCAAGCTGGATCTTTGCTGCACAATCCTCCTGGCCTGAGAAACTTCTGAAGACTTGTACCAGGGTTTATCTCCCTAATGTCCTCTTGCTGACTGGCCAACAGTAGGCAAAGAGGGAAGAACACAGACCATGGCAATCTAATTCTGTGGTTTACATAGCAGGTTAATAGATGATAGGACTGGGATGAATTTTGACAGAGATCAGGATTACAGTGTCTGCATTCTGAATGGGACATATTTTATATCACATCTGCTCCAAATCTTCTTAAACTTTAATGAAAAGAAAGGAACTTAAGTGCACATGCTCCTGCTGCAAGCTTGGAGTGTATTTCTTCTCAGTTTTTTTTGAATTTTAAGATTGAATCATCAATTTATTTCAATTTATTGCTGCGTTCTGCTTCCAGCAAGGGGTTTGGCCTTGAAACAGCCAGAGTCCTTGGAACTGATTATCTCTGGTAAGAACAACTAATCAATTTTACCCATCACATTTGGTTTCATCTGCATGCTTAGCAATGATTTCACAGTCCCAATAATACACACAAAATAAGAAGTAGGTTGCACAAGTGCAAAAAGGAACCACAAAATAAACAGGTGAAAAAGATAGGCAAGTGCTGCTTATTCTTTCTTTTGTATTTATGCTTGACTTAGACAATGGCAATGACTACTGAGAAGACAGAACAGCTGAAAGTACTTTAAGGGAGTTAAAGAAAGATGCATCATCTTCATTTCTGCTGGTGTTGGTATTTCTATTAATAATACTATCCCCGTAAAAGCATGCAGATGCTACCTAAAGCATTAGGAAAAATCTAATCCTTGTGCTATGATAAATGTTTTTAAATCTTCATAGTTAAATAGAATAAAAAATAACAATATATCATATTCCTATTATACTTAACTAAATTGCAGCACGGAGCCCGAGTCACAGTTCTGCTGCATCTACAGCCCTAGGACCTGTAACCTTTTCTGAAAATCATGAACTCCTATTCTCTGTGTAAGTTCAGCATGCTGTGGTGACTCTTATTTGTACTCACAAGGCAATGTCTTCAGGGCAGAGTTATGTCAAGAAACGTAGCCACAGTGGGATCCCCATTACAGCTGAGCCTGTGGACTTGATGCAAGATGAAATAGTTGAAGATACATGCAAAACTTTAGACATATCTACAGATATTTCATATTACTGTAAAAATAGCTTTAAAGTGAATTAGCTGATGACAGGAGCAAAGTCAACTAAATAACCTGGCCAGGCTGTAACAAGCATTAGGATTTTTCTCCAGAGTCTGGCAGCCTCAACCAGCACATTATCAGCCAGGCATACTGACATTTGAAATCTTGATTAAGAGATGAGGGTAGCTATAGATGAGAAAGAACAGACTATTCCAGGGAGTAAAGTATGTCATATGGAAAGTGCTAGAAGGTGCTTGGCTCAACCAACTGAGGCACCCCAAAGATGTTAAGAGAGAAGCTCAGGAATTCAGGAACGCAGTGTGCTGGTATGAACACCCTGAGGCACGAACAACGCAAGGGCAGTCTCAACACTTGCTTTCCACCTGCCTACTCTCCTTTTCCTTTCTAACAGCAGGAGTGTATTTCAGCAATGGTCTCCATGAAGGCATACTCCCCAAGCTCTCTTACATTTAAGAACTATTTAGTACCCCTCCAATCCCCCATTTCTCTGCAAAGAACAAGGACTTGTCTGAGACAGAAAGACTGAAGATCGAAATCCGGTCTTCTACAATCCTTTAGAACCATTAAAAACTAAAACTATGAATCCAAATACTAACTTTGTGCTGTATGACCTCCTCAGCTATACACGTAAGCTATAGCACAACCTTGCATTAATAACAGAATCAGACAATTTTATACCTGTTTAATAATGTATGGCAAATATACTCGGGCTCAGGAAGGAGAGCATTCATTATCGATCATGATGCATTATCTCCAACCTGGAATTTCTAAGCAGCTTTCATCTCCTGTGCAATTCTAAATAATTCAGAATGTAATTTCAGTTGGGTTATTTTGTTTGTATTTCTTCTTATTAAATTTGTACTTTTTCATCTAAAGAAAAGCTGACAGACCTAGAGCAAAGGGTCAAAAGTCCATCTCGTATTACTCAAAAAGTCCCAAAGACTTCATCTTGAAAAGTCCCACGAGGGAGGATACTGCTGTCTAACGCTTAGATTTTAGAACACCAACCTCTGTCCCCACTGTATTTGTATAGTGCTACATGTTTATTTAATAATGATTATAGTAACAGTAGGAAATAACTTTTGAGTTCTTGTTAAGAGGACACATTCACATTAAAATTTCTTAGAAGTTATTTGTTCATTTTGCCTTAAAATTGGAACAGTTCATCCCTGCCAATTCTCAGCATGAAAACACAAAGTTTGTTCAGGTTTCTAAATTGAAAAGTAAATTTCAATATGCAAGAAATGATTACTAATTTGTACTGCAGGTCTGTATTCACTCCAAAGGTGAATTCTTGAGTAAGGTACTGACAAACTATGCAGCTTAGATATTTACAGGTTTATCTGGGGAATATTTTAATATTCATGAATTTCCAGCAAGGTTAGATTTTTTTTATTTCCCCTATCTATAATTAGGGGGGGGAAGAAAGGATGAAAACAAACAGATGCCATGGTGACACTGAAAAATTAGAAAGAAAAAGGACAAATGGAATAAACAGTATCTCAGATAAGTTAACTAGGAGCACTCTGCAGGCCTTGGAATGGTCAGCTCAAGAGGTAATGTTATCATAAAGGTATTATTGTAGGATTCTACAGACCAGCGGTCAAGGATTACATCAGATTTTAGGGAGAAAGGCTGTGCTATGTGAAACAAATTAAGAAGCATATGGTTTCCTCATTACAATCAGAGAAGGTACAGGGACAAGTTCCAAAGTCATACATCAGTGGATGCAAATGAATCACCTTACAATAACTAATGGTCTTCTCTAGGACTTCTCAGATCATCAACTGAAGTGATGCTCCGAGTGCTTCTGTGATAAGAGAGGATTTAACAAGATGTAAGGTCATAAAACAATAATCTAAGGAGCTATTGGATTATCTGGCTGTGTGATCAGAAACTGCATTATTCTCTAATACATTCCCACTATCACTTAACTCGTTTCCTACCATTTTCACAGCAAATCACCAGCACTAATTTTAACCATCATACATCAGTGCATTTGATGTGATTTAAGTTAAAAAAAAAGTAATTAAATGCTTACGTCAACGTTTCACAGGACATTTATATGTGGACTGCTACACCAGCAGCAGAATGCAGGCGGTCCCAGGCCGGTCTTGAGCTGCCTCATGGGACACCACTGGCTGCACCCACGTGGCAGCCTGGAGCTCAGGACCTGCTGCAGAGCTGACCCAAGCCCCTGGGTGATTCACACAGCCCACACACCTCTGCCGTGAACACAGAACACAGCAAAGATTGATTTCTTTCAATGGAATACCATGAAATGGCATTGCAGTTTCTTACAAAGCTGCTAAATAGCTTCAACAATTTGTTGCATCCAACCATCTCTGAATGAAATGTTCCTGTGTTTTGTATTCTTTCATGCAGGACCATTTTTTTTGGTGTCAAGGAAACCAACCAGGGCATGCAGCCGTGGCTAAAAGGCACTGCAACTCCTACAAAGAATTACCAAACATCTATGCATCTCCACAATCTTTGGACACCTTAATCCACCTGGAAATTAAGCAGGCTCCATTAGTGGCTGTTGCATTTAGGGAACGAGGGGAAATCTGCAAATACTGAACCCCCCCCAAGCACCTGAGTGAGCCAGCAGTTCAGATACCAAGGTATAGATATAGATACTGCCTCTGGAGAGGTAAAATCCACAGCACAATTCAGCCTACCTGAAATAGGAGCCAGGACATCAGCTGAAGTCCAGCTTTCTGGTTTCTTTGTTCCTAATGACAAACCCCAAGAGGTCACATTTTCAATGCAACAGCCTAGTTTTGTCAGGGAGCCCTGTGAAGGCCCAAAATACAAGGCAGAACAGAAAACTTCTTTCCATTATTGACATCCAAAGCCTTGCACATACAGAAGAAACTCACGTGGTGCTTTACAGCTCCGAACAGTACCGACAGAACTCAAAGTAACAGCTGAGTTTGAGTTTCACAAGGCACTACCTATAGTCTTATGCTGCAAAAAAATCCAAAAATTAGATTAAAACCAGTTGAAATCATGCTTGTTCTGTTCTTGATTGTGTCTGGGAGCTCCAGCCCATCAGTGAAGGAACACTAACACAGTTTCTGTCCTGCAGTGAAGTGCAGTGCAATGCTCAGGATGGCAATAACTTCTCATTGGCAATAAAGCCAAATGACCTCTATGTGTTGTCCTCCTGGAGTGGAGCCTGTGACTTCCAGCAGATGCTTCTGTGAGGCCACAGGAAACCCTGGGACAGGGGAACCCCACACATCCCTCACAATACACCACTTCCAGACAACGCTTACGGCATAGTCCCCTTCCACTGATGGCCACAGCTGGGTGGCCCTGACATGACTCAGGATAGAGGAGACCTGGACAATACAGATTTTTTCCAGGTGCAAAGGGGATCTGTGCCTGTTGCAGACTTTGCAGAGGCTGCTCTGTCTGCTGGGGCAGGCACCACGAGGCAGGGAAGCTGGGGAGACAGACAGCTCCTGAATCAAGACTGAGGCATTTCAGGGACTTTGCAACAGATGAGATTATGCTCATCCAGATAACCTCAAGGGCCAAAAGAAAACATCAGAGAAGTGTCTGATGTTCACCGTAAGTTAAGGCAATGAACTTCAACTTCTGCAGCCAGTCAAGGTCCAGGTGCTTAACTTTCAGTTGGATTTATGCTTGGAGGGAATGAAGACAATGATAATCTCTGATTTTCTGCCTGCAGTTCACATTTCCAGAGAGCAGCAAGGGAACTTTGGTCCTACAAGACATAAATACTGGCAGATAACATCCAGCTGTACTTTCAAGCAAAGCATTACTTATTCTCTTGAGTGACTCTCCAAAACCATTGTCGCAATTTTTCTGGTTTCATAGGACAAGGAAATAACTTATATCACTTCCCCCCACTATATAATACTTGAGTAGCGCAATGTATTACTCCTTCTTCAACGTGATGTAGCACTCATATCAATAAGGTGAAATATTAACTCTGAACATTGCACAGTGGGTTTAAATTTCCTCTCCAGTATTGATTTTGCATCATTTTATTATGTTTTAATAAGTGAGACCAAACTCCAAATCCTACTTTCTGGTAAATGACATTTAGTAACTTAAAAACCCATCCTGTGTGCATGAACTTATCACAACTGGCCCTGACTTCAGGATGCACCTCTGGAGGCAGAATCCTTGCAGGGGCAGGGGCACTGCAAAGCACCCGCTGTCACAGAAAATGTGTCTCATCATTCAGAATGGTTCTGCCCCATCAAAAGAGAAGAAATGGAGAGCAAAGACACGGCCACGTGAGCTACGAAGCAAACAGATTCAGCACGGCGCAGACCATCAGCAACAGATGAAAGCAGAGAATAATAAGTAATATAAATATATATTTAGTTAATGCAAAACCATTCCACGGGACAAACTGATGCCAGTGCGGTACTGCAGGCATCAGCCAGGAGCTCCCCTCGTGAGTGTTTTTGGAGCTTTCTCCTGAATATGTATGAAGGCTGCCTCACCCACAAATATTTGAAGCTTTACAGATTTATATGGCTTCAGTTTCACCTCAATTCTCTGCTCTCTCCTCTCAAGGAACAGAGTAGATGGGGAAGAGCAAGCTGTGCAGTCCTTTCGGGGGGGTACAGAGGGCTGAGGAGGAAAATAAAAAGGAAAGAAAAATGCTGGTGTGTGAAATCTGGCAGGTGGTAAGCACACAGCAGATTTCAGTAACTGCTTTCCTATAGTACAACACAAAAGAAAGTAATCTTTATATGCAATGCTGCTGTACAATAAAATACAACAAGCAGGAAGACTTGCTTTAATAGAGAGACACTGTGATTTGTGATATACTGAACCAGGCAGAACATCCTCAGATGTAATCATCTTCTAAGACGTTATTTCTTCAGAAGAAACTATGAAATTATTTACAAAGAATCATGAACACACAATAAAAGTCAGATTTTAAATTGCCCGTGCATATGCCATCTGTCAAAATAATTTTTAAAAGCAAGTCAAAGTTTGTAAATTGATGGCCCCACCGACGGCGTGCGCAGGAGGAGTGGGATCAGCGTGGCCATCGCCCAGGTACATAAAAACATTCAATTCTAATTTCTCACTCAGTGCCTGGCCCTCCCAGACTGAAGATGAATGAAGTAATCATCCTTAAAGAGCTTTGCCCTCTAAAAGGAAATAATTTAAACAGCAGAAATTAGCAGTTACACAAAATAAAACTGTCCTGCTCTACCGTGCCTCACTATTTAAAACACTTTCAAAAATTACCAAAGATTTTTAACATGGATTTAGCATTTCTTTCTGGAAGCTCCAGTTCTGTTGGTGCAATTCTGGTCAGTTCATTTATTAAAGTGCAAGGAATCTAAAATAAATATGCTTCTGGATTTTACAGAAGGAAATCTGCACTGAAAAAAAATGTCTGGGCTTCATTACAGGCAATGGAAATATCCTCCTACTGCCCCACGATGCCTTCATGGGCACAGGGACTTCCATCTCTGGTCTTCAGCTCCGCTTCATCACAGCATTCAGATGTCCTGAACACCAGCTGGGTGACATTCAATGTCACAAGTAACAAACAGGACCTTCATCTCAATGATGGTCCAGATTGTAACCCTCAGAATTTGTTTATATTGACACCTTCCACAATCCCAGGGATGCTCTCACTGACTATACAGCACGTACCACCCACAGAAAACAACTCCAGATAGATTTAATACTTGACTTTTTTATTTTGTTTAAATATTTTCAGCAACTGAACACCAGTTGTATTTGAACACTAGTTCTACCCATTGCAAAGGCTATCAGAAATCTTACACGACACGGACTGAGCAGGGGTGGGGTTATTTTTTCCCCTCACTATGATATTAAACTACTCTAGAATCAGCACCTGTAATCTTTCGTTGCATATTCACTGCATGTTTCTCTGGAGGCTTCATTAGAAATTCCATTGCATTTGATTTAAAAAATATATATTTTCTGCAAACTACTTGAATAAGTAATGAATAAAAGAAATTTCACCCATCTTTATTAATGAAGCCATAAATCAGAGGGCTAAGTTAGGAAGAACTTGTATTTATTGATCATGTTGCATTATGGAAATGGTGGAAACTACTAAGCAGCTTCCTCCTCCTGCCAATATCCTAAATAATTCAGAGAGGAATCTCAGATTGACTTTTCACCCATGCATATCCCTTCTAAGATATGTCTGTGGGTCTATATATTACCAGTATACTATCAAATCCATGCAGGAGCTTTCTCAAATCAACTTATTTTCCCAAATCATTGGCTGAAAACTGTGTCATGATTTGGGAAAGCTTTTGTATGCTGTATCCCTTAAAATTCATGTTAAACAGGGGCATCTCAGTTACACTGGGAACCATAACTTTCCTCTGTGACACCTTTACGATTCTCTTCCCCATAACTCTAATTTGGTGAGAGTTCAGAAGACAGCTCTTGTTCCTGATGAACAACTTTTTAGATGAACTTTTAACTTATAGTTCTTGAAGCTTTCCTTTAATGACTTGTTCTATGCCAATCAGAAATAATGTGCAGAAGATAACCTAACCCTGCCTCATCTCAGCTGTGCTCCCAAGCTCCGAAACAGGCACTTCCCTCAGCAATGGAAGACAATGAGGGCACGTTCTTGAAATGCTAAACACATATATAGTCAGGTAATATAAAATTTTAAATGTAAAATTCATTAGGACTCAATCTGATATGTTTAAACATGTGGATAAGCTGAAGTTAGGAATTCTCTGCCCCCCATACGATAGTGGGAGCATTGCTCTAGAGACAGAAAAAATAAAGACCCTTGGAAATAACTGAACCCCGCAGTTCAGTGTAATAATATATTAATGAAGACAAAGTATCTTGTCACCAGGACCTTGAAAAAATTTGTCTTATGATTATGACACAGGTGACCTTTCCTCTTACCAACTAAAGATTGTCTGTCTCCTTTAGATACCAGCCACCTTCCCCTGGAAGACTCTGGGGAGAACTCTGCAGACCAATCTTCTGGTTTTAGCAAAACTCCATCACAGCTTACTGCTAAGGTTAGAGAGGAGGAATTCAGAAGAGTGAAGCCTATGTAACCAGGCTGGAGCTTAGGGATAGTGAAAATGGAGTTATGAAATTTAGCAGCATTTTATGAACACGGGGATGCCAGTACACAGCAGTGATGAAGGACCCTGCGCCAGCAGAGCAGGTCCTGGCACTTCAGAAGAGAGAGGGGTCGGGTTAATTACCTACTGTGCAGGGTTTGGGTGCTAATTACCGTGCAGGGAGACCATCCAAAACATCCAGCACACAACCTGCAGAAAAGGTTGCCTGCCTTCACTGAGGAAAAGAAGGGTATTTGCTCCCAGAGTACGACGGTGCTTAAAGCAGAAGAGGGAAATGCCCCAAGTGAACTGGTTTCAAGAGCACGTTACATTTCCTACCTGTTTTCTTTGATGTTTGATATATCTGATTGCCAGAAACACTATGGATCTGCTCCTCATTTCTACATAATGCTAGTACTGCACTAATAGCTGCTTAATAGCATTAGTACAAACATACATCACTTTGCATTTCAAGCTTTACTTACCAGTTAAGTTGTAATTTTAGCTACTTGTGTCTTCATTACTTCATGTTAGTGGTAATGGAATCCATGTGTATACCACCTAACAGTAAATTAAGCAAATCAGTTTTCAAATCTCAAACACTTTGTAACACTGAAATACAGCAAAACATTGCCTACCAAATCATCAATTCTTATTTCTTATTAATTAGAATAACTCTGGGGGGTTTTTTGCACAACAGATAATCACTGTGAGCTGAGCAGAACTCACACATATACTCCAGTTAAATGTATTAGCATAAACGTATAATAATATTTTTAATTATTTCCTTTGTGGATAAATTTTAGCTTTAATTGCCAAGTATTTCTCCATGATATACTGAAACAATATGCTCTTCCTGAGGTTAGGGAATTCTTCGAGATTCCTTCAATCTTTGCAACTGAACACGTTCAGCACCGCACACAGTGGTGGTCACCACACCACCTATTGCTTCTGCACTTTGGGAGAGAATCATTTTGGTTACCGAGCTGACCTTGGGCTTTCTATTTTATGTTCTCAGAACAGAAGCAGCCAACATCTGTGGTTCATCAATTTCCACTGTCACTAAATCACACTATTTAGCAGCAAATCTTTTTCCATCCCTCTAGACAAAGCCCTCTTCTCTCAAGCTCAAGTAGCACACTTTGAAAATGAGACATCTTTGGTTATATTATCTGATTCCAACATTAGAGCTTCTCCCTGCTCATTTCCACAGGTACAAGATTGAGGTTGCTGCATCTCCCAAACCACTCACAAAAATCTTTTATTACCTATTGGTAAACACCTTTCCTGTTGTGCTCCAGAGTCTAAGCCAAGAGCATACCTCATCTTCATAAGAGCTTGTTGCCTCTAATTTTGTTTTATGCTTTTATGGAAACTCTAAGCTTACTATTAAATGGAAGTTATCCTTCAATGTTGTTTTGAAAAGCACCGCAACATCAGTTATTAGCAAAGAGCTAAATGTACTACTGACATCTGTGTGATATCTCTGTCTCCGAGGAGTACCTGAGTCTATAGACAAAAAGCTCTGCTGTCAACTTATCATCAAAGAGCTGTCACTTAGCCCGTAGCTCGGCAGTGACTATGTAGTGTGGATAATATATAAATTGTAAAATACAGCACTGCAGCTCTGTCTGAAACAAGCAAATGCAGGAGTAAGTAAGATTTAACCAAGATTCAGAACAACCCCAGAGCACAAACACTCTGTTTGCCCAGGCATGCATCAAATAGGTGCTGAATATGGTTCATTTTAATGAAACATTTCCTTTAGCTTGCAACCATTTCACCAAGCCCTTTCAGTCTTCGCATCTATTGTATATCCTCTTGGTTTTAGAAAAGACAATCAGCCTCATACTTGTTTGTGACAAAGCACCTATGGTCACTTCCAAACTTGCACTGACACCGATAGCTTTGTATTTTAAAGTCTCTCCCATGTGGTAAAACATCACTTGTGGGAGTACACTGAGTAGATAGCAGGAAATGAAGCAAACACAGCTGTGTAAGCAGCATCAATAGAGAATCACAGAATCCCAGAATCCTAGGGGTTGGAAGGGACCTTGAAGGATCATCCAGTCCAACCCCCCTGCCAGAGCAGGGTCACCTAGAGTCCATCACACAGGAACGCATCCAGGCGGGGTTTGAATGTCTCCAGCCAAGGAGACTCCNCCCTTGTCCTATCATTGGTCATCACTGTAAAAAGCTTGGCTCCATCATCCTGCCCCTCACCCTTTACATATTTGTAACCATGGGTGAGGTTACCCCTCAGCCTCCTTTTCTCCAAGCTAAAGAGCCCCAGCTCCCTCAGCCTTTCCTCATAAGGGAGATGTTCCACTCCCTTCATCATCCCTGTGGCTCTGAGCTGGACTCTCTCAAGCAGTTCCCTGTCCTTTCTCTGAGTCACTGCCTCATTTTATACATACAAGATCTAGAATGCACAGGTTCATTCCAGTACATTGGAGACATCTCTCTGGGTTCAGGTGAGTAGAAACTGGCAGCTGTACACCCCTCAGCGTTCTCCAGCCTTTTATATTGCATGCAAAAAAGCTCAGACTTTTTTAAAAAGTTTTTGCCTGATCTCCTGTGACAAACACTGTAATTTTAAGAAGCCTGCTGCATTGCATTAAGCTGGTCTAAACGCTCACTGAGAAAGACAGCTTTATTTTTTAAGTGACCACATCAAAGCTGATAATGGGCACAACCATTACAAGCTGATCTTTACAAATCTCAGCGAGAAGCGTGTCTTATTGGTTCCCATTTCAGAACACTCATTTCATCCCGGATTTTATAATATCAGTTGAAAGGTTTAGGACCTAGCATAAAGAAAAGAAGTGCAAGAGAACAAAGATGAATTATACATGGAAAAGTTTGAGATTGGCTTGAAATTTTTATGAAAGTTTCCAATGTGACCTCCCCAGGAAACAGCGAAGTAGCCCTAATAAATCTGAGCTAATTCTTTCTGAATTCCCTCAGGGATCCACCAGATTGATTCCCTCACATGAAACGTTGTGTATGCTAAACAGCAAAGGCTCAGTGGGTTGTGATGGTGGTAGGCATTCTGCAGACTCTCCTCTTTTGAAACAGTTTAATATGACCTATATAGAACAATGCATCCCAGTATTACTTTACTGAAGAAATCAATGCCATCCAATTATCTTCCTTCTTGCCATCCAACCATTAATTTATTTTTCCTAAGATTTGTAAGAATCCTTATTTTAGTTCAAACGTTGCAGCAAATCATCTCATCAGATCAACTGACTTAAAAAGGAAAAAAAAACAGTTATAATAATAACGATGGGAATTTCATTCCTGTCTTTACTCCTGCTTATTTATTCTTTGTACATGATGTACATTTCTGGATCTTTGCCAGCCATAAAAAATGATTTACTGAACCAAGGAAAGAAAAAAAGAAGACTCAACCGTTAAAGAATTTGGGCTTGCATTTAATTTATTTACTTTTCTAGCAGCTTCCACTTACGCCTTCAGCTTGTTATTCCTTGGGAGTTTTTGAAAAGTGCAGATTTAGCCCTACTATAAAAAGCGAAACATTGCAAATAAATCTTTTTCTTCAACTTTGTTTGGTTGTTTTAGGGGTTTTTTTGGGTTGCTTTTGTTGTTGTTGTTTTTGCTTTTGTTTTTAAGTCACATTAATCACAGAATAAATCGGGACTGGGGGAGTCATTCACAACAAAGAAACTCCTTTATTTTCTGGGGTTTATTGCTACCATTGTTTGTTTGGCGGTTTATTGGGGGCTTGGGGGTTTTAAACAATTAATATTTCAGCAATTTGCTGAGCAGGTTGAAGCTCTCCACACCTAAAGTGAACAAAGCAAGAACTGACCAGGCATCAAATTCACCTTTAGGGTTCATGCTGGTCTAGACAGGTGCATTCCAAACTTAGTGGGGCAAGTATTACTTTTTTAAAAATCTTAAAACAACTTAACTGAAAATTATTTGAGATGAGAAAGGCAGCTGTTTTTGAGGTTTATTTAATACATTGCCTATACATGTTTCATATCTTCATTAGAGGCAGGTACCTGTGAGCTTGGAGTTCTTACATGTAAGAGAACTACATCAAAGCAAATACTGAATCTATGGATTTTGAGTAAACTTGAGTAAATCTTGAGTAAACTGATCAATTGAGTATTTGTTATTCTGAAGGATATGAATAATTTAAGCAGGTCCTGTAAAATAAGTATAAAATCACTATTTCAAAATAAGCTAAATGCTGGTACTTGAATGTTTTAGCTTAGCATGATAGAAAAAGAATATTTGAAAGGTTTGGTAAGTGAACTTCAGGAGAAAGTTAAACTTGTGTTATTGATTTAGAAGTTGGCATACTAATCTCTTATTATTTAAAAGCAGAAATAACTCTGCATAAGAGATAATCTACTTGTCTTATATCCTATATCTCCTGCAAGAATTTTCTTGCTCATGCATAGATAGGGTCTTATCTAGTCCCTCCTGAAGTCAATAGCAGGTTGCTTGTTTGTTTTTTAAATAGCAGCTGCATTGGGTATCTACAGGGAATGAGAAAGTGAAAGGATTAGAGTTTTGACCTGTTAAAATTGATTTATAAGAGGGATTTTTTTTTCCTCCTATTATGTCCAAGTGATAAATTGGTCTTTCAGTTGAGGCTGTGTGAAAAACTGATTTGTCAATTGTAGCCTGACCAAAAAATTGGAAAATTACCCACTTTAATTAAAATATGCAATGATTTTTGTGGTTTGTTCTTTCTTCACAGACATGACAAAAATGTATTTCTGGAGTGTTTAATGGTGGGAAACAAGAGAATAGGAAGATCGAAGGAGGTACCATTTACAAAAGGAAGGAGGAGCAGAAGACCCCGGGGCATGACACACACCCAGACAGGAGAGCTGGGCAACATCTCACCTTCTCCTTCAGAGGGACCCCCAAGGACACCAGCAACCTCTCAGCACTGCTGGAACTGAACAGCATCAGACCTGGTCCACTCTCCACAATCTACTGAAACATCCACTAGAGTAAGGAAAACCAGTGAGGAACACACATTGCACTGGGGACACTGAATCTGGTGAGCATTCACATATACTACAGCTAGACAGAGTTAGGACAGCAGCTCGAAACCAGAACTGAATAGGACTCACCTATGTAAGAAGACACAGGAGGCAGCAAAGCCCAAAACTGATTGTGTATCTCAAATATATATTAAAAAAAAACCCAAAATCAAATTGTCGCCAGCAGCAGTACTTTCCCACAGCTCTCTAGCCACATAAGAGTGTGTAAATTCCAGGAACCAAAGAGGCACTTGAAACTTCAGATGCTAAAAGAAAGGATTTGAGAGAATATTTTCTGAGATCCAGCCCTACAGATTAAAGCATCTCTCTAAGGTCCTGTTACTCAAAGAAAACAAATTCCACAGTCAAGTCAGGTTGTGTTTACATCTACTGGTAATAAGAATTGGATGGGGAAAATTCATGCATATGTTTTGTATGAAGGCAAAGCTGAGCTGAAGCCCTGGGGCCCAGCTCCTGGCCCTGCAGCAAAGCACAGCACACAGGAAGCAGGTGCCACCACCACCTGGAAAATCCTGCCTAGTGCTTCAGCTGAGACTTGCAGTTCCCTGTTTCCTAGGGTCCTTTTTCTTTCCTGGTGGAGGCAGGAGGGGGTAGAATGGACAGGTTTGCTCCTCCTATGGAAAAACTAAGAATTAGGTTATGGGCTGGAAAGCCCCCCCAGTATGCATTGTCCACCTACTGGGAACCTACAGGCACTTACAAAGGACAGGTGTGAGAGCAGGAGGATTTTACAAAGGTGTAGCAGTATTACAGGGGAGGAATTGAACTCCAGGATTCCCAATCCTTCAGACACCAAGAAAATCTGTCCTTGGGCTGGGGCAGGGACTTTCACTCCAGTGTAACAAATTTTGGTGCTGCCGATACACAAAGGCTCTCACATACAGAAAGTCAGAGGACAAAGAAAAACATTGAGATGAGCAGTTGAAGCAAAAGCTACCACCGAGCAGTCTAGGAAAGAAATGAACAAGCACGTAGATCATTCACCTGTTGTTTGGTAGGGATGAAGACATTCTTCTCAGCACCCCACTGAATGGCAAGTGACAGGTCTGACCCACTGAGTGCTAGAGTGCCACACTGCCAGGAGCAGACATCTCCCCTGTGAGTCTGATTACCAGGGTGTAAGAGCTGTCCAAACATAACAGCAAATAATACAGCCTACTTAACAGAGCTGGAATTTATTTAACAGCTGAACAGCTCACAATCCCATTTTATTTCAGCTGCCTCAGAGTGCCACACCATCAGAGTTGTGCCTATGCAGTGTGTTAATGGGAAGTGACTTCCACTATTCCTACCTGAGCATTTCAACCCTTTCTAGCCCAAGAGCAGCTGCCACCAGTGAGATTGTGCCTGTGAACGGGTCCAGGGGACATTTCAGCACCCACCTTTGGGTTTGTTAGCACATGCACCTCCACTTGGAACATGCCAACTAATGCTCTCCTCTATTCTAAACGAGGAGTGATAAGGTGTGTGAGAATAAAAACAGATTATGTAATAACTCTGATTTAATACTAAAAAAATCTTTAGAGCATCAGCTGTAAAAGCTGTTGCCAGCATTAAGCCCAAAGCAGCACTGAGAATGACACAGACAGGATGCTACCACTGAAAACCAGTGTAGTCCATGGTTTGCAAAGCCTGGCACTGCTCCGACTTCCACCCCTCCCCACTCAGGCTTTCAAACCCTTTCAGACCCTGCTTTGAGTTCAGTAAAGCTGGGGTTTCACTTGCTGCATTTCCTTCTTTCTTCCTCTTGTGCTATATTTCATTTCAATAAATATGGATAATCTGAAATGAGTTCTCTCATCTTTAACGACAACTACTTAGAGGCACGTTGAGAGGATTAATTCTGAAGCACTCTGAAAAAGTCAAGTGCTTATTAATTATAAGTTAATTGGAGTTAGAATTACACTATGGTAAATAATAATAATAAATTAACATAGCTGATGGGCAGGAGGGTAGAAGCAGCTTTAGAAGAGCATTGTTCAGATGCATGCCTTTAACAAGGCTTTTGAAGAAACAAAGTCTGACTGATGATGCTCAGTAAATTTACTTCTACAGAGTGTTCTTACATATGTGAGAAATTTAAAACTATTTCTTCTCACCTGTCAGCTGTGATTCACTGTTGTTTTCCTCTGATCTACGGCTTGGAGCAAGAGGCCTCTGTGACTTTTAGGAGAAGGACGAGCTTCAGCATCCATTCTTCTCAGCTGAGAGCCTTTTGGAGAATGCCAGATCACTCACAGAGGGCAAAGTATACACGGGAAACACCTTTAACCTGCAGCAGGAATAACAGTAGCCTTAGCATTTTTGAAGGTAGCATGTGTATAATAATCCAGTTGAGTGGTTAGAGGTGATTGGAATTGAAAAAGTGAAGCTGAAATCTCTCCTCTGCAACCAAACCCTCATTTTGAACTTCATCTGTGCTTAAAAGGCTCCAGGCAAGAGAGTCAACTCCATGCTCAGAATAGCATACAATAAATGAGTTTGTACTGACAAACCCTGCTCCAGGTGTAGTCCAACCAGTTACTTGTAGTCAGACACAGCCAAGTGCCAAAGATCAGGACCCTTTACTAAAAGCTGAATTTTTTCCATTCCACCTTGCCATTTTGGTTTGAGCTTTAAGCGTTTCAACATATTCCAGATCTGTCCTTCTCTTAATGTACCAATGTAACTGACAGGAGGAAGATTGAAAGCCATATATTTTCAAATCAAAGCTAGAATGAGAAACCTGTAAGTTTTAACCAGACTCTTTTTTCAGGAAAGACCAAGTGTGAAGTTTCGTATCTATCACAAACTGGGAATTCACTGGCTTACAGTTTGACATAGATGTCAAAAAGGATTATATATTTATCAGTTTTTGGTAATGCAGATTGAGTTTATTTTTCTTTCTTAGCGAGCTCACGGGAAATTATTTCAGACAATGGGCTACCAGCATTCCGGAGAAAACAGACATTTTTAATCCCTTTTGGCTTTTAAAATGACACTTTAGCAAGAGAGGTTTTTTCGTATTCTTTGATGCCAGAAGTTTGTACCTTAAACTTGCCAGCAGTTAAGCCTCTTAACAAAGACAAGAGAAAAAAAGGCTTTTAAATCAGGAAGGTTATTGGTATCAATATTCTACCTCACATTTTGAGATCACATGAACTAAGTAAATGTTGTAACTGACAGAGCCCAGCAGCACATTTACATCCAGTATTACGAGAGGGAACACTGTGCTTCCATTTTACACACTGCTACTGTTCTGCAAAGATATTCTGAATGAGTCCTGAAGTTAATAAAAAGTTCAGCTTGCTTAAAACACATCTAAATAGAATGTTACCAACAATATTTAGGGATTTTCTTTTCCTTTAGTTTAGAACTGCAGTAGAAGAACCTTTCATTCTAGTTCTTTTGCTTATTGAAATAATCCCCTTGTAAAGCACTTCCAGTAGATTAATCCTAAGGGCAACAGGGCTGAAGTGAAAGGGAGCGAACTCCCCCAGGAACACGGTGCCAGTCTTCTCTCCCTGGACTCTTGCTGGACATGGACTTTTCCTTCAGTACTTTGATGGTTTCTGGAACGTATGAATCACACCTCCACAGTTACAGCTCAAAGCTTTAAATTATAGTATCTCCTGTGCTGAAGACAACAAGCAATATCTCGGATGTTACACTGATTACCTCGATAAAGATCTTCTGTGCTTTATTTTCTAAGCATCCTGTCTAAAACCCGTGCCTGCTTGGTGTGAAATTCATGATCTAATCGGAGAAGTAACACGGCCCAAAAGCCCATTTCCTCTGTGACATATACAAATTATCTTCTGATTTTGTGTAGTACAAACACACGGTTTAGCAAAGCGTAAGTGACACAGCAGATTAATGTTTTACTATTAATGCATAATGCCCTCACCCCAGTACTGGGAAATCAAAGGCAACTCATGCAAAATAACCAGAAACCCAAAAGCTATAGGTGTTGTCTTCTAAAGCAATGGCTATATTAAACCCTGAGAATGTTCTTTGAACACCATGCTCAGTAACCCGGGAGAAAACTTACTGACACTTCACATTAAATTAAGATACAGCTACCTGTCTCTACAGATTTCTGGACATCAGCCTTTCAAGGCAGGAGGAGGGAAAAATCCTCACGCTCCCACCTTCTCAGTTCATTCTCCTCTGGCCTGGAGAGGAACACACCAATATGTCAGTGCATTCATTGATTGGTGCTTCCTAACTCGCACCACACGCTCTGCTCTGCTCACTGCCTTTATTAGTGCAGCTGCATAATTAGAGACTCAACAGCCCAAGAGCTGAGAGCACCCAGAGGTGTGCACGTTACCCAGGCACGGGGTGGATGAGGGCCTGGTGACATTGTAAATCTTCATTCTGAGGGGAAAACAAAATAAATTAAAAAATTAAGACGTGATGATATTTGAAATAATTTGTCAGGAATTTAGCACAGCCTTCTAAGTACTGCCTGCTGAGCATACCTGTCCCAGATCTTATCCAAAGGGAGTTCTTTATTCATGGACCTGAATTCCAGGTTTATAAAGTAGTGCTTATAAATCCTTATAACTGATTGGGACCTGCTGTAGGAAGCACTGTACAGACTGCACAAGGCACAGTTTCCATCCCACGGAGTAGCCTATAATTTATGGATTAGACAGGATGCAATGGGCGGATGCAGATAGGATTGCATGAGAAAACATGATAATGTGTCTGTGGGCAGCAGCAAGAGCCCTCAGCTCCCTGCTGGAATCACTGGTCATTTGCCACTGGTATCACTGCAGCCGCCAGTGCTACCGAGGCAGCTGAAGGACAGCACTGGTGCCAACTACACGTTTCTATACAGAAGCATTAAAATCAAAGATGCACACCCAAAAGCTACAGAGAAATCAAAAACCCCAGTCCATACAGAAAAAATACTCTTAACTGTGCTAGCTGCTTGCTGGCTGCTGCACTCATGGAGGCACAATGCCTGATGTGATCTTATGCAGATTCACACCAAAACTCTGTGTCACTCCCCAGCTGGCACTTTTTACCTCTAAACTTCATGACAGTTGGAATGAGAGCTCAGCTCCAGGTTGTCCAGCTTTGATCTTTTCTACTTGACATTGAAGGTCGAGACTGCAAAAAAACTCTTAGCTGGAAATTCCATTTTGGCTCTGCGCTGGTAACCCTGCAGGAGCTGGGGGAACAAGGCACCCTCAGAGCTTGCAAGCTTTTTATGTTTCTGCCTGGTGGGATTGCTTTCCACAAGAAGCTTTCATTTCCCAACTGGGCATATAACCAAGAGAGAATCTGAAGTAAACACTAACACATGCACTGATGAACTAGAGGGAAAGTTTTACAAGCAGAAGAACCAACAAAGCCAGTGGAGTCAGAAGTCATTCTGAAATGAAATCACTAAATGAAGAGTTTGTTTGAAATGTTATCCATGCATGAGGGCTTTGTTCTGGAAGTTTAAGCTCAACAAGGAAGCAAAGTTTTATTTCCGAGTCTTCAAAACTTTAAACTGACTGATTATCTTTCAAAGCATTGTTCCACTGTGACCCAAACCAGGCTTTTTACCTATTAAAATATAACCAATATGCAATTACTACAGTCTGCAACATTCATCATGGAAAAAGGCGTTTTAAAGGTGGTTTTTCCCTAAGTAGAGAGCAGTCACCTTTTTGATAAAATACCATCTCAAAGAAACAACAAAACATTCCAGAAGAGACCATAGGAAGTCCTTTGCAGCCCCTCTTCAGTGTAGCACCTGTAGTACACGTGCATATATCTTGTTAGCTTGATTTGGGTGCACGCTACTGTTCCAAAGACCACCTCATGTCTCCACATTGGACTTCTACTACTGAAACTCTACAGGTTCACAAACCTCATGTTGGCAAAATGAGACATCTAAACATATCCTGGAAATCACTTTAAGCAATATCCTAGTTGCAGTTTGAACTAGCACAACAATTGGCCAAGTGCTGCAATGCTTTTTACTTCTCCAAACCTACAGAACACAAAACTGAAGTTGCCTTTCTTTGTATTTAGGCTCATTTAACATTTTTTTGAGAGAGTAAGAATCACTTCTTCTCCATCATTACAGAAAAATTACAAAAGGTACAAATATTCTTATAAATTTTGAGACACAAGAAGCTGGAGGCATAAATCCTATTCCAGATACCTTTTTTCCTATTTTTAACTTGATTTCACTGAGCTTGGGGAAAGGGCTCTCCATCTTCACAGGCGTCCTAAAAAATAATAAAAGCATCAAACCAGTTCCCAAAGCTTAAAAGCAACACAAAAATCAATACTTTGCAAACAAATCCTCTCAGTCAAACAACTCTGCAATGCTCTTGAAACAGAAGTGTTAGAGTTGAGAAGAGTCCCAGCGCAGAGTAAAGACACTGGGGAGCAGCAGAGGAGGGCGTGCAGGGCTTTGCTGGTGGATGTTCAAGTTTCAGTAAGGTTGTCTGTCATTCAGAACAAGGAATAAATATAAGGATGCTGTCCCACAGCTCTGCTTCAGATTATACAGCACAAATTGATGAAGAAAAGGTAGATGGAATAAGAAAGGCTAAGGGAAAATATCTCATTTGTAGAAAAATATTCATTTTGCAGTATGTGGATTATGTCAAGTACTCAGCCTCCACCAACGTGCAGAACAAATAGCCTGCTACAAAACCAGACTGATGCCTTAGGAATGAGCAAAGAGAGAACATATTGACTCAGAAGACTCCATCTCTCCCTGACCTACTGTAAGAACACCAGGATCCCCATAGCATTATTTTAATCAATATTTCTTTTCACTGGTCTGTCAAGCAAAATTACAGCCTCAGTTTGTTCTTCCTGAGCTGACAACACTCCGAATCCTACAACTGGTGGCGTTACATTCATGCCTGTGAAAAAAACCACTTTACTCATTAGTGCTTTTTGTTTAAAGTGACTAATCCCATTCATCTTCCCCATCTGTCTGAGGATTTCTCCCAACATAAGGCCAAATGAGTACATTACACTGTCTGATCAGCCTGGGGTTTGCTCCACAGCAAGGTTGCAGGAGCTTCTTGTGTGACCACTAGAAGGGAATGGTGACAGCCCCTAGAGTCTAAGGTTAACACCAGGAGTTGATAAATCTCATAAAATGGCAAACATCTCAGCCTCACAGGCAAAACTTCAACAGTTCATGGAGCTCAGCTACGAAACAAGGATATGCTTCCAAAATGTATTTGCAAGTTACACCAGGAAAATAAACAGCATCCACAGGGTACAACTCCCTTGTGCAAAGTGACCGCTCACCCAAAAAAGCTTTTAAAGACAAATTAATCTTCCATTTTAAAATCCATATTTTTTCCCAAATTCCCAGAACAGTGTAATCCTACAAGACCTCCTATTTTGCCACTTCTGAAGAAAATACTCCTCCAATACTCATTTGCTCCCACAAGCATAAACCCACAAATATTCTTTGCATTTCTGTACATATTTATGTCCTCAAACAGCCTTCTGATTACCTACACAACACACAAAGTGCCCAGTTATAACTCCTTCCAAGGTCAATGGCCACTCCTACACAAATGCTAATGGCTTGGTCCATGGATATTTATTAATAATATTACAGCAGTTGAATGGAATTCAAAAAAAATATAAATAATTACGCATAGTAGAGATGATCTAACTGTTGAGATAAAGAAGAAAAACTGCTGAGGTGGGTTTTTTGTTTAGGTGTTTTTGCTTAGGCAACTGGTTTTTATAGGGAGATAAAATTTCTTGAGGTCACTGCATTACAACTGTTATTTCCAACTGCAAAATCCCTCCATTCCTCCAGCCTGCCTAAATACAACTTGGGACACAGAGCCTGAGGAAAGGGTTTGTTTCTCTTTTTTTGATGAATTAAATGCACTTCCCTGTGATATTTCTGAGTTAAAAATAACTCCAGCACAAGCTGCTGGAGTGCTGCACACAGCTAAAAGCTCTGTGCAGAGTTGTTTCTCACCCCTGTCCCCCTGCTCTTCAACTGGACCACTCTTCTGGTCCCAGATCAGGGCTACGTCTGTGGTCTTTAAGACTCAACATTTTAAGTTTTGACACACATTCTTTTTTCCACCCTTTGGAAATCTGCAAGGACTTTTCACTAATGGCTGAAATTTCTTTTTGTGATTAAGTCACTGGAGATCTTTAAAGTGTTTGGTGAAACAACTTCTCCATCCCACCTAACTCAAATTGTGCCTAAAATAGGAGCTAAGAAAGCTGTGTGTGTGAATTCTGAGTAAATGGAATTTACCTGTTCAGCAGGAAAACCTGCTTTACCACCTACACAAGTTTAGCAGAAAACATTTGAGTTTGTTTGGCTAAAATGACTGTGAAAGAAAGTGGGATCAGAGGGAGATACCACTCCTGTTTGGACAGGAATTTCAGTACCTGAGAGTTCGAAATATTAGAGTCATCCTAAAAAAAGGTAGCAGCTCTACAAACACACAAACTTTAACAAAGCCAATAGGAAACCTGGGTGAGAGGGCAACCTACCCAAAACGCTGCAGAAAGAAGAAGTCTCTCCCTTTCTATCTTTTTTTTTCCTTTTTTTAAACTTGCCTTAGTTGTATACAATTACCCTACATAAAAATAGAGATCAAAGGATTGCATCAACAAGAGACATGATAGAAGAATACACAATTGAGCAGGCAAAGGCTCATATTTGTAAGCTTACTGGAACTCAAATGGAAAAGGTCTAAACTGAATAACCAATAAAGTATTCTTGGTTTCTTTAACTCACGAGATGAGGTGGTTAATGCCAGACCACTGCACAATTTATTCTGTGCTCATGACATCAGCTTTGGAAATATGAGCTGAGGTCAAAAACCAAGAAACATTCTGGATGATATTCAAAACATCATTTGGTATCGACTGAAGTACATTATACACTGAGAAAAACAGGAAAAGAAATGTAGCTTAATATATCTCTGTTCTGGTACTTATCTGGACTGTTCTACACGCTCAAAATTTACTGCCCCGTGGTTTCTTTGCAATATAAAGCAAATGGTCTGACCATCTGGATTATATTTCAAATTCAATAATTTAGTAATCCAATCTGCTCTGTACTTTCTTAATAATCTGTACAGCAAAACTGATGGGCAGCTGGTTGTTAATCACTATGTTAACATTGAACTCACTGCATGTGCAATGATTTACGGTACCGTGACGCCTTCCAGCATGCATGAATGCTCTTCTCTTGGTGGGGGGGGACAGAAGTAGGGATACAGATGCTGGTTCCTCTCAAAATCTTGTATCTGATTGATAGGTGAGAAGTGAAGTTAAATGAAAACTTAATACTCCTAATCAAGCTCAACACTTGCACCCGAAAAATGTTCCCACTGCATTTGGGTAGAAAATCATAGAATCATAATGGTTGGAAGGGACCTCCAGGGTCATCCAGTCCAACCTTTATCCCATCATATTCCTAACCATTAGACCATGGCCTCAAGTGCCTCATCAACCCTTTTTTTGAACACCCCCAGGGACAGTGACTCCACCACCTCCCTGGGCAGCCCATTCCAGTGCCCAACCACCCTCTCAGTAAAGAACTTCTTCCTAATCTCCAACCCAAACTTCCCCTGACGAAACTTGAGGCCATTTCCTCTCGTCCTGTCATTAGCAACTGGGGAGAAGAGACCAACACCAGCCTCACTACAACCTCCTCGTGTGTAAATACGAGATGAGGGACAGAGGTTCATCAGAGCTGGTGTGTGCTACACTGCTCTTCCTAGGGAAGCTGCAAAGCTACCGATGGGCACGGGTGGCAAAGGGTAAGGGGAAACTGCACAGGTGAAATGTAGCATCGTGAATAAATCACACACTCTTAAAGCTACATATTTCAGTTATTACAACATGGGTCCCTCTCCTAAGGAGAAATGAAAGCTTGTTGCAAATCAAGAAATTCTTCCCAGTTTTTGTTTTCTTGCTGATAACAGTGCAAGTCATCCAGTATAAGAAATGGCATCACACACCATGAGTCACAATCACTGCAGCAAAAGCATCATTGAAAGTTCTCCTTGTTTTTGCCACCAGTATGACACAGATGGAGACAGGAGGGAACACTGATGGGCAAATGATGTGCTTTGAACTTCCAAGAACACTTCCATTTCCTTCCCGTAAGTTATTTTCTATTTGCATTGTCACAATACCTTCAAGCCCTGGCCTGTTATGCTACACCTGTACAAAAACATGACACTGCTGTATTACATTTTTGTCAGCAAAGAGAATGTGCAGTCAGTTCTTTCAGTTGTTAACAGCAATAGTCATCTTTAGAAGATCAAGACCAAACCAAAGAATCCGATCAAATAATTCCCACCACAAACTGGTATTAAGTTGCTATGAGCCCCGAAAAGCAAAGAAATAAAAAACCAGATATTTCTAATATCTAAGAATATTCAGAAATTAAAGAGATTTGGAATCCTTCCTAACATAATCATGTCTCCCATGAAAGTCAAAGGGAATTCTCCAAAGGTGACCCAGCACTATGCTTTATGCAGCTATTTGCACGAGAATGATAGTAAAGATCCATCATAGTAATGGTACTTTTGTCTCACTATATTTTAAGCTTGCCCTTGTACCTGGACCACCTTGCTCTGCCAGCTGCTTTGTGCATTTCAAGTACGTGGCCCTTAACAACCCACAAAGGTCACTTTTTATAAGTCACCGTAACATCAAAATGATGCCCAAAAATCCCTTATATGGGCTGAGATTCAGAAAAGAAACAAACGTGAGATATTCCTAATTGGTTATAAATTCAAAACTCTTGCAATTCTGTATCAGAAGTTATATAAATGCTTATTTCATAAACAGTCTGCCCATCCACCTGACAACTTTCATTCTACTTTTGGACCTGCTGACTTGATTAAGCTACACATTTCCCAAGGGACATTTTCTTATTTGTTCTTTGTTCACATCTGATTGATTTGCAACCAAACCTCATCCTGTTTACCAGTATATCCAGCCTGTTGTAAGTCCATTTCTGTATCTGGAGACACAAACCTTGCAGACAGACCATTAGCAAAATACAGTAGTCCAACACGGCCCATGCAGGTGTGTGCAGAACCATGAGGTCTCTTACAAGCTTCACGCTCCTCCTGTCCATCCCAAACTGGCACACAGCACATCCCTGACACCTCTTGTCCATTCCCAGCCCCTGTGTGCCAGATGCCACGGAGCAGTCAGCACCAGGTGACGGATCAGATCAATGCACTGATGATTTAACCAGCACACAGGACACTCACATTGCTTTGACCCAAGGAGCAGGGTCCTCCCTGCCCCAGGAGCTCAGGCACACACCCCCAGCACACAGCTTGTGCAGACCTAAGCCACTGGATAGATCTTGTTCTGCTGCGAGCAACAACCTGAACTGGCCAGATCCTCCATCCTCCACAAACCAGAGCAAGGTTTGCAAAGAGTTGACAAAGATTCCTCTAATCCTACCATATTTTTCCCAGTTTCCAGGCCGTATAGTCCCTGTGAGATTGCCCTTCTGCAGGGGCAAGGAAGCAAACCATCTTACAGCACCACTATGTAGAAGGAAAATGAAAAGCCTCACATTCCTCAGGGGACTACCCGGAGGAGTCAGTCCTCCAGAACACCTTCCAAGTAGTAACTTGGTTTAATGTCAAGCAGTTTAAATTTCAGTGTGGTGCACACATCCTGAAGACTCAATGGGTGCATACAATCATGCCAATGCATCTTGGCAGTCAACATTGTAAAGAAAAGGTACGAGACATACCTCAAACCAAACTCTGACCTCTCTGGAATAAAAAATGCCTCTTGCATTGTCCAAGTCGTTTAACAACATTGCCAGATCCCAAAGGTTCAGTATAAACATGAAGATACACAATCTTCCAGTTCAATACATCTTATTTATACTTTAAGAGAATGAAAAGCAACACATATATAGTATATTTGCCTCCTCCTACATAATTAATGTTATGTTTGCAGTAGAAACAGAAAAACATTCACGCACCACTTGGTCAACAATGTGAAGCGAGAGTCTCAACATCCACTTGAAGTATTTTTCCAGGGCTTAAGAGTTCTCCCCACTCCGTCATAATAATCCATTTACTTAGATTTCTTTAATTCAGGGCTTCCGTGAACACTGTGAAATCTCTGTTTTCTATTAACCACACCAAGCTGCCTAGAGCCATGGGTGACACAGCTTGTTTCCTACATTTTAGCAGCTAACAAATGTGAGAAAGTCAAATGGAACTCCGTGTCTCCCACAGAGCAGCATCCTGAGAGGCTGTTCAGGGCAGGTTCCAGGGGCTCAGCGGTGAAGCAATCTGCTTTGTACAGGCACAGACATGATTACACCAAGGAGCAGAGTGTAACACCTAGGGGGTGCATTTCCAACTCCTTCCCTACACAGCCTACACGGGTGAGACTGCAGATGTTCACACGTGTGGTTCTACTCATGGCAGCAGAAAGCAAACCCTGGCAGAGCCAAGCAGGCGTTGGGGGCAGCTGAGGTGATGCCCTCTTCTCATTTTCTCATTGAATTTTTTCATCGGGTCAGCAGAGGGAAACCCTTGGAACTTTTCAGCAATAGGGCACCAGGGAAAGCTCTACAAATTGCCACTTGTCATCATGACATTGACTTCTAAATCAATCAGTACATCCAATTAATTTGCTCTCTTAGAGTTTAAAAATGAAACTTGGAAAACAGCACAAATGGAAGGAGAATGATTCACATTTTGTTATTATTTTCTAGAGACATATAAACAGTCAGATAGTCTAACAAAGTCAGGGAGTTCCACTGCAGGAACTTCAAAGGAGTAAATCCCCATACACAGAGATTACAACAGCTTTGATGTTCCCAAAATAATCTGTATTTTTCCTACAAGTTTAAAAGAAAACATTTTTGAGAAAAGGCATCCTTTGACAAACAGCAATCTTGACAAATGTTGATTGTATATGTATTTGTTATGTAAATTATATGTTAATAATTTAATAGTTAAAACATTATTATTATTGTCAGTGCCAGATAAGTGAAAACAGTATTTATAATAGAAACTCACATAGAGACTGAATTTATAAATATTCCAGTTAATTGGTACAAGTCATCTTTTGTGACCATTAACCTCCGATTTTCAAATTAGTTCCAGATGGGTACAGCCTGACAATTATGTGAAGAAAATGCTAATGGAAATGTCCAAATATAAAACAGAGCTTTACAAATCTGCTAATGTACAGCCTTGCGTGATTTACTGATATTTCCTACCCATCTGTCATTTGGTATATTTTGCTTTTCAGTGAGAAAAACTTGTAGAGAGAAAATGTTATCTACCTGCCTGTTCTGATGGATTCTTCTCATTTAGCATGTGAGAAAATACTGTGAATATTCAGTAAGGACCAACAAGGTGTTCCCAGACACTATGTATTTAACCACAGGGGAGTTTGCACTAAAATACTGTCTTTTCCCCCTTTTTCAGGTCAATGCTCACATGTAACAGTGCTAAATATACCCCTTGGAGCCCATTCTGAACAGAGAATCAGGTTGTGCTGTACCCATTCTCCTGGATTAAGCTCCAGAAGCCTCCACTGTTTCATTGTGAGAATTCAAACGCGTTTTTCACATGGCAGAGTTGCCTCCCTGCGTGTCACAGTCAACACGGCAGCTTCACAGTCACCATCAGGCTGTTAAATTGGAGAGGGGAGAACCAGGAATGCACCTCGGAAATTAAAAGATGGTTTGAAAACTACAGAAATAATGCAGCTGACTGGTACAGCACATCAAATTATTTTAAGCTAATATTATGAAAATATTCATAGCAGACACGTTAAAACATTGCAACGTGAGGGGGAGGAGGAAGTGACAAGATTGATACATTTTTTTTCCAGCTGCTTCAAGGCAGAGCTATTAATCTATATTTTATGGAATAGAGTCAAACTTAATGGGTGTATTTTAAACAAATGCATTTCCTATAACGTGTCCCTAATAAGGCATTAGCCTAACAAAACACCACCCGACTTGGAGACTTGGTTTGAATAGTATTGGGTTTTTTAAATGTATCTATCACAAGCTTGAATAACAAGTGAAGTAACTCCTGAACATCCAGCCCTAGCCAATGAAATGACACTGATTTTCTTTAAAAGGCAATCACTTTGTTGGGTTGAGCCTATGAACAGCAGAGAAGCAAAGCCCTGCATGCACTGAGCAAACCCCACTCCGAACTCACAGCACAGAAGAGCAGCAGAGCAGCCAAACCCAGCCACGTGCTCCAGTCAGGTCTCAAAATAACCTCAAACATTTTCCTCTCAGAAGGAATACCTGTAGGTATTTTCTGCTGTTAATATAGCAGTTAAAGCACTCACTCTGGAATACCTCCAGCCCACCCCTGAAGGGTCTCATATCCCTCAATGATTCCATGATTCTGTATCTACATCATTTTCTTCTTTGAGAGGAACTGCCCTGATTTCCCAGCACAGGGATGCACCAATGTGCTCTCCCCTCTGCTTTGGGGGGAGCAGCAGCATCCGAGAGAGGAATCCAAACTCAGAATCTCAGAAAAGAAGCATCAAAGAAATCCACATCTTTAACAGTCACATCTCAATTATCCCTAATTGTTCCTTATCAAGCTAAATCTTCAAGATGAAGTTAAGAGGATCTATCTAATGCCATCAGACCTACTGCCAGGATGCTGGAAACTTCCTGACTCACCCAGAGTGTGCTGTAAGTGACCCAGCACCCCAAGCCCATCAGCTGTAGATTTTGACACCAAACTTGAATGCCTTGTGCTATCTTTGAGGTGAGCTGGGCTCCTTTCCCAACCAGAAACACCTGTCCCTGGTGTGAAACTCAGTATGGTTCCACTTACAGCACACACAAAGTAACTTTCTGGGCTGTCTCCCAATTACTCTTACAGCCCTGCCAATTTCTTCACCAAAAGGGGAGAGAGCCCCAGCTCTGGGTCTGTGACAGCCCCTGGGTTCTTCTCTGCTCCCCTCCCCTTGGCAGTGCTCCTGCCACCTGCCTGAGCTGTGATGAACCCAGAGAAACTCTCCTTTCTAACCCGTTCTTGTTGCTAAGAGCAGAGTGTACCGATGCTCTGGGTCCCTTGGTATGGTAAATCAGATTTATTGAGATGTGTTCACACTCTTGACCTCTTTACCTAAACAAACGGGTGTCAGCAGAGTGACCCAAGTGCTGCCCCAGCCCAGGGACAGAGACGACTCCACTGCTGCAGAGACGTGCTCCCAAGCTCACAGCCACCCTGTGCAGCACCAGCCTTGGCTCCAGGTTGAATCACTCTTTAAAATTCCATTTATAATTCTCTTTTCCTTCCTGGATGCTTGAAGTCCAGTTATTTAATTCTCATTTTCTTTTCTACTCTAAGGAAATGTAAATGAATACACATCTGCCTTTTATTCTTACAATTAAGAGGGTTTGTCTGCTGATTTGCACTAAAGCTAACTCTGGTTACTCACCCAAGAGCTCTGTGAGCCACAACCACAGTCTCCTCCATCCATCTGCCCCGAGATGCTTTGCAGAAGTTCTTCCTCTCCCCTAGTAAATCAAGTATAGGTCATTAATTCTCTTTTCAAAACAAATCCCATAGAAACATCAAATTCCCCTCACACAGGTTTGTGTTCTTTGAATAAAGTTGCAATATCAATTTTCCAATTTTATGGTCTGCTGTCTTCCAAAATTTATAATTTGTGGGACTTCATGCAACTTTCCTCATGCCACTATTACACTGCTATAAAAACTAAACTAAATACTTGGGCAGTTTAGGACTGCAGTGCCTCAGTGGCAAACCTCAGAACAGATGGCACTTTCATCCCACAGGGAAATCACTTCTTAAGCCACATCAGGGTTTAACCCCCTGAGTTCTGACAGCTCCCAAAGGAGTTTAATTTGATATTTCCAGATCACCTAATCCTTCGCTTACTTTTAAATCCTGCTTAAATCTCAGGCATTTGCAATATTAAATCACGCACCTTCTTCATGCCCCATTATTGACACAGATTCTACACCAGGAATTGCATCTGACCAGTAAGGTTCCTTTCAAATTTCTATAGGAAGTAGAGATGATGCCTTGGAAAAAGAGCAATCTTGTCATCATTCCATTTTCATCTGTTAGATCACAATCCTGATGAGTGAATCAAAGCAGATATTTTGTTATTTAAGTACAAAATCAGTTTTATATTCTGTGCTTAATGATCAGTCGAGCCTTTACATTTCATGTCAGCATCCCTTTAATGCTACAGGAACAATCCCATTTTAACAAACCCTTGACATGTTTCTTCATGATCTTTCACATGTCAATTTAATGTTTTATTGAGCCTTATTTTTTCACATCTGTACCTTGGATTGTTTTTCTTTTGACCCCTTTCCTGCAGAGCCATCATATTCCACCTGGCTGCATCATCTGAAGAACAAATTCCACCTGGTGGTTTGGGTTTGCTCTTGGGTTAACCTTCCCTTGCCTTTCCTCTCACAACAAATTCCCATGTCTGGAGAAGTCCCTGGGTTTCCACTGCTGAGATTAAACTAGGATTTTACACCTCTCGACAAAATGTGTCTCTCGTGTCCCTCGGCACAGAGCTTGCCAACACAAGCCTTACACAACCCCCAGGGAACTCCTTCTGCACCCTCCTCCTTCCCTTGTCCTCCAAAGAACACATGAGAAAAGTTAGGAACAGGAAACAAAGCAAGGTCACCTGCTGCAGTGCCTTTATTTGTGTTAATGAAATCAGAACCCCCTGTCCTGCCGATTCTCTCCTGCCTTTCTCAGCTTTCCCCAACTCATCCCGTTCAGTCAATAAGCAAAACCAAACAGTCAATCCAGAGCCCCACTTCTACCTCATTTTCCTGAAAGATCTATTTCCTTTGTCAACTTATTTGAGCTAAGAAAGGGATTAAGCAACACAACATGCCTCTTCATAAGGTCTTCATAAGGACAATGCCAGCACATCACAAGATCATTTTTGCTTTTTATAAGTAGTTAACTCCAGAGTGTCTGTAAAGGGCTGATTTCCCTCCAGTCACCCTTAGCACCCAGGCAGCCGGGTTATTTTGCTGTAACAGAGTGAGATAACCTGAACGTTGCAAATTACAGAGCATCCCCAAATGAACAGACCTTTGCACAGCGCTCCCAAAGCCACAGCCAGCTACAGTCCATAACCAATAACAAGCATTTTGTTTCTCCCCCTCTGTTCCCCAGTTCAGCATTATTCCAAAGATCTTATTTTTGCTCGACTCCCCAGAGCCCGAGACATCTCCCTTGAACATTTCATAGCACATAAGCAATGAAATTACTGCTCATTTCCTTCCCTTATTTCCACCTCATGGTTCCCTGACATTTGCAATTCAGTCTCCTGTTCTCTTCCTCCTCCCCTTTATCCCCAGGCCGGGGCTGATGTGTCCTGACATCTCGGGAGTAATAAACTCCCCTCCCAAATGCGAGCTGATATTACACAGAAGGCAATTACTTCTAGACCTGCATTTGGCTACTTACTTACTTTCTTCCCTCATCATCTCTTTTCCCTTGAAAATCTGTGTCTTTCCTCCTAAAACCAAATATATAAGCAATGAGTTCAACTCCTTCCCAGAATCATTAGCCACGTGGCCATCACACAATCCTTTAGTAACTTTGCAACACGCAGGTAAAGCACGCGAAGGGTTTAGGACCCAGCACTTCCCTGGTGTTTATCTGGAAAAGGTTTGACTCCATAGGAATGAGCAGTTATGAATACATTACTGGGTGTTTGGGTAATCGTGGCTTTGAAGATAATCCTCTCCCTGAGCAGAGAGCCTGGAGCCTTCACAACTCACACGTCAAGATGAAGTTCAGTGTTCCTTGAAACATCCTCAATGGACTCCTCTCACCTGCTGAATACACACCCACACCTCTCCTTAGACCCATCAGCTCCTCCAAAACATTACAACTTCTGACCGGATGCAGAAATTTCAAGAGTTTTTGGTCATCTATATTTTTAGATCCCCTTTGCTATCGTGATCTCATTTCTGTTTCATTGTTATTCCCCTCAGGAATTCAGGTTTAGTGATGCCTTTTGATGCCTGTCTTCAGAGACACAGACAAAATGGGGTTTTCTCAGCAATTCCTTCTCTGAAGGAACGCCACTTGATTTTTAAAGGTCTGACTGTTTTCTTTGCCAATTTGTTTATGGACTTAGAATATAATCTCTTTTAAACCCCCTCTTTGCTTGTATACTGTAGCTTTATGTTTCCTACCATCTGGCCTCCCTAGTTATTCTCCACCCATGCCAGATTTCTACTCCGCTTCTGTACCTGGATGATGGGTTTGGATTAAAACTGCCATAAAGCCTGGCAGTTGCATAAGAACAAATAGAAGCAAGGAGGAGGGGGGGGGAAGGCCCAGAAGGCTTTTTTGAGTGTTTTTCTTTGCTTGTATGATTGGTTCCTTTTTTTTTTTTTACTTTATTAAATTGTCGTGTATGCTTTCTTACCAAGTGACCTTGATTCCTCTCCAGAATGGCAGACAAGAATTAGATACTCACGCACTCTGACAAAACCCTCTGTGTTGTGCATGGGTTTTTTTGTTTGTTTGTTGGGTTTTGGTTCTGTTTAAGTTTATAACAGCAGCACTGTCTCACCCTGCTGTATAATCCAGAACTAAAACACCCTGCCACCCTCCAGCACTCCACAGCTGCCATCCGATCTCCTCTCTGTGCCTCTGAAGGATGAGCAGCAGCAGGCACAGAGCAGAAAGTTAATTCAGTTCAGCTAAGTGATCTGTCTCCAAAATACCAAGTGGCAGCTCTCAGATGACAGTTAGGAAGTTTCTTCTTCATAACGCTGAGTCAGTCAACAATATGTGATTCTATATATTATTTTAGGGTGTTTCTTCACAGAGACTGACTCGAGACAAAGATGATTAGTTTTTCTTAAAGGGTTACAGGCTGATTGAAACCCCCAAATTTAAGTTTCTTGATTATTTAAGCATATTACATTTCTTAAAGTTCATCTGCCTGACATGAATGACAGTAACAGGGAAATACTAACAAATACCTATCTACAGCTCCTCGTGGAAACCCACTAAGATTTGCTATTCAAATGGAGTGGGAAGAGGATCACAATTCAGATCTGTAGTTTTACATTACTTCTCTTTTCAAACAAGAAATTGCTTCTCCTCCTCAAACAATCTTTGCTTACTTATCTCCTCAAACAAACAAACAACAACAAAAGGGGAAGGGAAATACAGCCACCAGCTTGCAGCTCAGAAATAACAGCGACCCATCTCAGCAGCTCTGACTAGTACAGATTTATTACATTTCCTTCCTGTTATCCTTTTTTTAAATGTTCTTGTACATCTCTCAGCTCCATCTCTTTCTCTTGCAAGATGCTGGCTGACCTGTAGACTGAAGACCCTATGGACGGGGACATCAGAATCCACAGCCATGCTGATTGTGACCTCCCCATGCACAAGTCACTGCAAATCTCCTCTCTCACTGTATTTTGCTTTAACTCCCAGACACTGCTCCAGCAAGCAATCTCCCTGTCTCGTACTGCAAGATAATGAAATTCTCTCATCACAGGACTGCAATTCCTTACCTGCCAAGCAGTGTCAGAAGCTGACGTGTATGTTTTTGTGTACAAGGTTTGGCTGGAACAATCAAAACACCCAAATGAGTACCATGTACTGCAGCAATTCCTTCAGAATAAAACAAACTTTTCCAAAGGTTTCCACTACAGCCCCTCTATTCAACCCCTTTGGAATATTTTACATGGAAAATTCATCTGTTATTTTAACAGAATTGGTGTATTAATCTGATCAATTGTTAATATTCTTCCTTGAAGTGTTCCTTCTATAAACATAATTTGAAAAAATACGTAATACCTAATTACACAAACCAGAAGTAAGATGACAAAAATTCATGTTCTTTGTATGCTACCCCGTAATATGACTGCTTCTTCTCTGGGCACAAGTTGTCACCTTTCTGAATACTTTCAGCTATCAGTAGCAGACAAGACTTGCAAAAGCTTTTTCTGTGCATCTCTGGAAGGACGGAAAATTGTGCCCTGGTCAGCTGCTGGGCAGGGAAGTATCTTGTGAGATGGCTAAAACTGCTTTTGCTACCTCTGTTAACTTCACAACTCCCTTGTAAATGGTAAAAGAACAAGTTTAGTCTTTCAATTCTAACAGAAAATAATTATTGTCAGAGAAAAGTAAATCTCCCATGTTGAAACCTTGAAAGGTTGCAAAGCCAATCAATTGTGAACTACAACCTCTTCATGTGAGGTGACTTGTTCTTAGACCAAAGAAGTTCGAAATAGGACTTCTAACAACATTAACATCACTGAAAAGGACATTGGAAAGTATTAAGGCTAATTAAACAAAAGATTTTTGGCAGTGTGGAAATAGCATCTCTATGATGGTCAATGACAGAATCACAGAACCATCGAGGCTGGAAGAGACCTTAAAGCTCATCCAGTCCAACCCTTATCTACATCCCCACTCACCCACAGCACCCAGCACCACATTCAGACACCTCTTGAACACCTCCAGGGACAGTGACCCCGTCACCTCCCTGGGCAACCCATTCCAACACCCAATCACCCTCAAAGGGAAGCAATTTTTCCTAATGTCCCATCTGAATCTCCCCTGCTGCAATTTAAAGCCGTTTCCTCTGTCCTTACGCTGTGTTTGAAATGTAAATAACCTGCAGCATGTGTTTTCTGAAGAGAATATTCACTGGAATGATGTAAGAGGAGGCTTCTGAAGTCTTTCTGGTAGCACAGTCTTCTCTTCTATAACATGAATCTCCAGATCCTTCTGCTCTGATCTCCTTTGCTGCAGCACACCTCTTCTCAATACTTTTAATTGTTACCTCTCCCTTCCAAACGCGAGGTCCCTTCTACTTTTCTTAAAGATATACTTGTCCTTTTGAGAAAGGTGGAGAAATCTTCAAGACATGAAAGACAGTTTGGCAACTAAATAACTCCCCCACCTGCACAGCCTTCACTCTGCCCCTCCTACTCACTCATCCGCATTGTGCTCGCTTGGAAATTTATTCCCCAGCAAAATTTAAAGCAAGAACAGAAGAATTAGCATTGAAAACAGGCAGGAGTATTTTAGTATCCAGATTGCAGGAACAGATTTTTCCACAACATGAACAATAAAGTCACGGAACTTCTTCAGATAAATCAGCAGCTGAGTGATGTTCATTTTACAGAGGTCTAAAACACGCCTGAGTCACGGATCCATAAGGTTTCCCCAAACCTTCCAACAAATGATCACTTCTACTGCTCAAATACAGGCAAGCTCCAATCTTTCAAGGCAGGATTTGATTGCTTCCTACGGATTACACGAGGAAAGGCACATCAGCAGCCAAGCCATAAGCAGGAAGCAACAGACCTCATCTTCACAGCTTTTTTGTTGTTTTTATTATTTTTTTTAGACCCCTACGTGATGCCGGGGGTGGGGGGGAGTATTTGTTGCACACAACACTTTATCTCCTAAATCTGATGCTTTTTAATAATCGATATTAGAAACACAGTCCCAGCACTGATGGATTGCCTTGTAAAGGCAAAAGAACTCTGCTCCACAATGAGCTGTTAAACCCTACAGCCTGTACATCACCCATCCTCTCCTCGGAGGCAACGGCAGCAGAGTTTTAAAAACCCTCTACAAAGACTTGGATTTCTTTACTTGCCTCCTATTGCTGAGGAAACAGCAATAACCCATCCAGCAGTCCTGGTCAGCAGGAAGGTGACAGACTTGCAAGGCCAATGCCTGCATGGCGTCTCCACCTTGCAGAAACAGAAGCTGAAAACTGACAATGCAGGAAAAGCCTTTCCAAGATCCCTTAAGCAGCATGGATTTGTGTCGCTGTAATAGTGAAGAATTTTTGGGCACAGTATTTTTAATTCTATATTCCACAAGAGCAACAAATAGGGAAAAAGATGTTTTGACATATACCGCTCAAGTGTGAAAGTAACCTTTAGGTTTAATGGTTTATTCAGGAACTATCCTGGTGTTTTTAATTAGCTAATGCTTCACTAGGATCCGCAGTCCCCAAAAGAACATAATAGTTCCATAAAATGGCTCTGTTTTAATTTCTCTGGTTTTAATGTAGCACACAATCTCCCATCCTACATCCCAACTGTAATTAGCATGGCTAATTACTGAAACTATATGAATCGTAGTTGCAGTTGCTATAATCAGTACATTTCATGTATTTCTAAGTACATTACTGGTATTACAGAATTTATTATGAAGACACAGTAAGGAAAACAGGGTGCCAATGGCATTGAATACTCATGGGGCTGGCAGAGGGGAAAACAGTTTTTCTTATAGAAATAACAGATCTCTCCAATGCATTCGGTGACTTCCAGGGTCCCAAGTGCTTATGAAATTTTCATTACATAAAAATCTGTTCATTGGAAACAAAAACAACCCACAAGAAAACTCCTCAAACAACTGGCAGAACACCAATTTAAAACAATTGTCAAGAAAGTGAAGAAAATTTTCCAATCTTTAAACCACATCAATGGTATTATTTCCTGACAGAGAGACCACAAAGTCCAAAATCTATTAAAAGGGGGTTTCACATCTTTTAACATTAAGTCAAGAAACTAATAAGCAAGCCTGGCCAACTTTGGAGTACCCCATGGCCCAAAGCAAGGTTTTGAAGCATCACAGCTTTCTTCTGTGGGGAGAAGTTCCTGGAGAAAATAATCTCTCTTTCCCCTTGCCTCTCTCCCATTGTTTTCCAAAACAAGAAGCCACAATTTACTAATCAATAATTGACAATAGGAACTTCAGCTGCAAGGAATTCTGCAGGAAAGGAAATTGGTGGTGAGTGTCAGACAATCCAAGATAATAACAGAGATGTTCTTCAGAAATTGAAGTGTCATCTCATTACCACGGTGCACAAAGCAATGCTTTCCTTGAAGTCAACACTGCAGGTGCACACACTAGAAATAATTACTTGCAATTCCACCATGCCACATTCTCGTTTTCTAGCTTGTGGGTAACCAATACAACAACTTAATTTCAACAGAAGATGCTCATGTCAAGCTTGCTCCTCAAATACTGTGATTCAGGGGAGAAGAACAAAACAGTGTCTTAGTTAAGCACTACTGCACTGAAAGAGAACATCTGCTTCTATCCCCCAGTCATACAGAAGTATTCTAGCCCAGTAGCCATTACATGCCCAGTTACTTTAGCAATGTTTTCATCTTACCAAGAGTAAATCCATTTATCAGTCCCATGGGTACCTGGATCAGACACTCTGCTGGCCGAGCTCACCTCTTTTTTCGACACTCCAGGATGGCAGAGCCCTAAAAGCAAACGGCACCTCGTGTCTTAAAGGTGACTAAATCTTGCCCTAATGCCCAGACTGCAGGAGTACACCTAGCTCTGCATCTGCACTACATCCTATACAGCACCATCAAATGCTAATACAGAGTTCAGTGTAGAAGAGAATGTGCCTGAAGAACTGAAGCCTATAAAACTTGAGATTTCAGATGCATAAATTCTTAGAAACAATTTCCTAAAGTTATTAGAAATGTATAATACATTCCAAAGTCTGTTAATACATTTGACCCATGAGTTCCTAATGCAAGTTACAATTCTGCCATTGATTTTTAATGAGAAAGTCCATCCCCATACTCCATCTATCTCAGGGATTCCCATTGATTCACAGCGATCTAAACAGCGATGCTTACAGCTCTGGGAGCATTAAACTCTCACAGCTAAGTGCAGCTTACCCACACTGTCTTTACTACTACTACAGTAAGTGTGAGTTGTCCCTGACATCTGGCTTGTACTGGCACAGCTACTGAACCTGAAAATCGCACTGATATCTGGCATCCCACAATGCTATCTTATGCCTTCCCTGGAAAACCACCAGATCTGCTTGTTGCCAGTTAAGTCCTGCAGTAACTCAGCTCCAGGATGGAAGAAACATGGATGTGCTCATTTTATCATCTACCCACAAAACCAGTGAAGTGCAGCACTGGGGAGGGTGGAAATCAAAGATAACCCTTTTGACTGTCAAATATATGGTCTCTAAGATTTATTTTCCATTACAACACACTGAACTGCTCTGCACTCTGCTGCCTTTTAGCTGTTGCATGTTGACAGCTTGTAAAGCAAAACTCCCATTGTGCCACTGGATGTTCCTGCAGGACCACTCGCTGGTTCACCAAAATACCCAGTCCACAGCTGCAGTTCTCCTGCATGTCCTCTTCTCTTGTTCTACTACTTCTGCCAAGAAAATGCTTCACAGATTGGAGTGTATGAAAACAGCACAATGCCCTGTATTAAATACTAAGCAGGACTTCTCATCCTATCCAGCACGAAGCATGGACTAAATTTTTATTACATGCAGCAATTGAATAGTCTAAGGCAATTTTTCCAGAGCTGGATACACAGCTTTATCAGATCTCATTACGTTAAAGGGTCACTGAATCATTGACCCTCCATCACTCAGGTACCTGTCTACTGGAAGGGAGGCAGCTCAGGGCTGCTGTGCTCCAGGACAAAGCTTGCACAGGGACTGCTCTTTCTACACATTGGTTCCTTCCCTTTCTTTTGCACCCAACTGGTAAGCTGTTTTTCCAGAAACTGCCTTGAGATGACTTGCTTCCATCCCAGCTAATGCAGAAACATACATTACTAATGTTAGCTTTGATGGCTATAATTTAAGAGTCCAATAATCTTTCTTACAGTGTCTGAAATCCCGAGTTTCTCACCCCCAGCCTGAAGCAAGGTGCTTTTCACCACTGCACACCTTTGCCTGGCGCACATTTCCCTAGTGCTGGAGCCTGGCCAGCACTGGTCACACTGTCACAGCCACTGCAGCAGCCCCACCTTTACATTCACATTGTGTTCGCCTCCAGGCTGAAGGTGGGACTTTCTGATAAGGGCAACCTCTCCACTAAAGCTCAAAATACCAACTCTGACTTCCTTCCTCAGTGTCTCAGACGGCGGCTGAAGACAGACTGTACAAAACACACTGCTCTGCAGGCACCGGCTTCGTGCTTCTGGCATCTGCATGAAAACTCTATGGAAGTTATTTTTGTAAGAACTTAGCAATACAGCACTGTGGGTTTGGGTTTTTTCCTTTTAAGAACTTCTTCTGAAATAGCATTCTATGCTGGCAGGGCAGCTAAATCGAGATTTTCCTAAATTGTCCACCTGTTGCATGACTTTCTAATATAGAATCACAGAACTTGGTTTAGAATCACCTCTTCACAAAACACTTCCTACCACATCTCAGAGAAGACACAAACCCCGCAATGGTACTGCATAAACATACTGAAGTACATGGACTGCACTGGTTTTCACAAGCACCTTATTAAGTTTAATAACAAAGCATTTCTTGGTAAGTTATTCATGATGAAGTAGGTTTTTTTCATTTAAATAGTCAAAGAGAAGAGAATCAGAAGTACAGAGTTTGGTACATAACTCAAAACTGCCTTCCCAGTGAAGAGAACCAGAGCTTCTCAACAGAGCAATTGAACTACCAACCTAACAAGAAAGGCATAAACATATTGATAGTTTTTTCTGTTCTGAAAAGAAATACAAGTCTTAAATGGGAGACAGTCCTGCTGCAGGGAACACGGGGGGACAAAACTGTTCTTCAAAAAGGACACTGTAGGAATTACTTGAACAGATTGGTCTTGCACATGCAGCCACACAGCCCAAGGAGTGGATTTCTTCAGGCACCGGCTGTCCATCTGACTGCACAGGTTCTTCAATGAGTAATGATAAAAAGTGAGGAGCTTGTTCCAGCTCATGCAGCTGAGAAGCTTCTCTGGTGAGCCAGCCACTGAAATGCCACATTAAAGAAGGGAGGATGACATTTCAGGAGTTGGCACCAGTTTGCATAGATAAACTCCAGGTTCATAAAGACTGAGTGTGCTTTGCATGGGTATTTGCTGGAGCTAACTCCCTGCTCCAATTCTCAAGTATCACTGACAACCTCTGTGACAATGCACGTTGGGCATTTATCAGCATCTTCTTCTGTTTCAAAGCTTTGTGTAACAGAGCAGCAGCAACCTGCACAAATAGCAACTTTCTTATGGAGTGCAACAACTTTTTAGAGGGTTACGATTACTTATGCCTTCCTAGCACATCACAGGCTGGGATTTATTTTTTTCATTATGGTTTGAACAGTTAATCTTAGGAGGATGAGCCATGTGAAATCTGCAGAACACAGTTAACATTTTGTTCTGGCATTTCTTTCCATGTTCCCTGCATTCAGCAGGCACCTGTCCTCAGAAGGCTCAGCCACCGTGGAGGGGAGGCTCTGATCACAGCCCTGCCTCTGCTGACCTGTCCGCAGGTCACTGTGCACTGTGTGCTCAGCAAACTTCCACCTGAGCATTTCCAGCCCACAGGTGCCTTCCCAGCCCCTCAGCTGCTCACCAAACACAAAGCTCACATCAGCAGGAGTAAATAAGAAAGCATTAAAAAAAGATCCCCAGCCTTATGCCAATACATTTGGTACAGGATGGGAATTCCTTTCACTTTCCCAGCATCATTTTTCCCTGATCAGACAAGTTACATCCCACTCCTGTTGGGATAAGAAAGTCTCACCTTCTTATGATTTTTAAAATAAAACCCGTTCTAGCCAGCTGACAGGGTAAATTTCAAAGTGACAGCAAACACTGCCAGCATTTAAAACCCACTATTCTTGAAAATTATCCGTTTGTTTTGTGGAAGCAAATGCAAGCAGATTTGCCAGCTGTGTAATTCCACAGAGTTCTCACGTCTACTGCGGATTCTGTAAATTGCTTTCGTTATGAAACCCAGACTTGAGTTTTTACAGAGCCACTTTTTACAGGTCAAAGAGATTTTTTCCAATGACTTCAATAGGCATCGCTCGGGCTCCATGCGAGACGCAAATTAACCGAGCCTGATCATCAGCCGTGCTGCACTTGAACCTGAGCATGTCCTGGTGCTGCCACTTCACAGGCAGTAGTTAGGTGAGAAGAGCAGATGCTAAAGAGGGCAAAAATCAAAGAGCAATTTCCTCCACAATAAAACCAAGAGAAATGAAAGTACTGCTAGAGATCAGCTTTCCATGAATCCATTCAGTCTCCGTTACAAGAGGCACGGGAAGAACCTATTGAGAGCATAAGCTCTGTAACAACACACCTCTGAACATGTGTTGTCCTAAAATAGACTACTGCTGCTCCATGGGAAATAGGGATATATGCATCTCTGATTGGAAGGGCTATACGTTAAGAACAACTTAGTGAATTTAATGCTTAAAAGTATCTTTTTACTGGAGGAATGCAATTGACTTAGATTTGGGAAATAATTTAAGATGCCACAGTCTTTTTTATCAATACACCTTATAGCCAGCATCCGAGGAGCTGCTCATCCCACCACCATACCAGGGCTCAATCTGGCAGAGGTCTATAAATGTGCTTGTGTGCACTATGAGTAATTTCACTGACTCACAGGGGCGGCGCAGACAATACTGCTAAACAGATGCACACTTTCTGTAGGTTTGGGGCCTCAAAATACACATCCCCCTGACAGCTCAGAGACAGTCTGAGCCTGTTCGTACCTCCAAGCTCAAGCGTTCTGAGCTGGCCTTAATAATTGCAGTGGCAACTTTGCTACCATGAGTGAAACGCAGGAGGAAAACACGTACATGAGCTGGGCAAGGGGTGTGAGGGCACAGACCTGGAGTAGAGACACTACCTGAGGAGAGTCAGCCTACAGGAGAGGGCTTGTCCTTTTCCCCTAGTCCATGTCCTTTTCCACTGCAAGAGCAGCTCTGTCACAGTTCTCCCCTGAGTAAGACCACCAGGAGTTGGCAAAAATCACCAGAGATAAAACCATATTCTCCCTCCTCACAGGCTTCAGTATCCTGGAGAGATCAGCTCGATGCTCCCTCCAAGCAGTGGCTTTCCCACTTCAGCTCGGCTTCGGTGGTTTCCTTCAAGCACAGCATCTTGATCAGGTCTCCCCAGTCTCCCAAACTCCTCCTCGGGTCAGAGCCCTGAAACCTTTCACTGAAGACAGCACAACGACTTGGACATAGCCAAAATGTTTGCAACAAGAACATTTCTGCTGAGAGGATCAGAGGGGAAGCCATTTGTTTTCCACAGACCATCATCACATGTGTTATGGCAGATGATGTTCACTAAACTGCTATTTCCACCCCACGAGGGATTTCGCCTCTATTCCGGTGCCTGCCTGCCCAGCTTCCCATGGGGAGACCTCAGCACTGGAGCTCAGGGACTGGGTTTTTGCTGAGGAGAAGCAGAGTTCTCTCTGGGTGCTGCTGTGATTGCCCACCCTTGGCACTGACTGCCAGCCAACTGACCACAGGGCTGTCTCTTATTTTCACAGACCTATTTTCTCCCCTATGCAACTCATGCTCAGCCTGTCCTGCTCATTACACTTTATTCTTCCCTTATAATAAACATTTCCAAGTAGTCCAACACCAACATTTAATCCCAAGTGTGCCCTACACACCTGCTAGACATCATCCATCACATACAGAATAGAACCATAAACTCATTTAACATTATTCTGTGTGGCAGTGGGACTTTTTTCCTTTTTAATCTGCTAGAATGTGTTTCTTCAAATGAGTTCTGTAAAAAACCCTTTGACCCAGGAGTTCTTATAACACCACGCAAGTAAACATACACACACTTAGTGAGTCCCTCCCAGGGATAACAACTGCCTTTAAAGAAACACCTCTCTGTATTATTTTGTATAATGCATCATTTGTAGTTACTAGGGAGATTGTAACTCTGAATTGTTGAAATTATTCTGATTTTTTTTCCTGAAAATGTAAGGTTCAAGTTACTTGCTAAAGAAACCAAATAGAAACGGTGACTGATGAACATAATTCTGAGGGGTAAGTAAACAGCACAAAATACATCTCTCCCCACGCCTGTGGATTCAGGTTTTTACTTCATTTACTTCACTAAGAGGTTTTCTAGTAATAAACAGCAAACAGTCAAGTTCACTTAGAGGGAGAATTTCAATATATGTGTTTGCTGAAGAGTGTAATCACATCAGAGCCTGAACTACGTGAAAGAGAATATTTCTATGGGTCACGGACCATTCTGCAGTTGTGTTACTCCACACAAATTCAGTTTATGAAACACCTCTCGTGGGGCTAAAGCAGCAAGACATTGACAAGGACCACAAATACATGGAGAATCTGTAACCCCGAGGGTATTTTATATAAAACCTGCAGAGATACATGGGAGTTCTGATAAGCTGAGGGATTCCTCTGTGAGCAGCAGAACTCTTATCTTTCTCTTTTTGATTGTGTATGGTTATAGTAACCCTGAAATTTATGTTGGTCGTCTTAAAAAATTCCGGAAAAATCCCAAATCTGAGCTTTTGTATTAGACATTCGGGTAACCAGTTACTTTGTACAGCTCACAAAAAAGTTTGCAATAAAATGTAACTAAGAGCCTGATATAATGCCATCAACCATGGTTCACTAGAATGAACCCCCAGATTATAGTTAAAATTTCAGAGCATCATGTGTCTTTTCAACGTAACACATTTGGGCAATTAAATTTCATTTTTCACCTCCTCATTACCAGTGGAAATTACATTTCTTTACCCTGGAAGAGAAGGGTTAAACCCGGAGTGAAAGCGCTGCAGATTTGGAAGGGAGCATGGTGTTCTGCAGGGAGGCAAGAGAATGCACATAGTTCATTAAATAATGTGAGTAGTAATGAGGGTTTACACAAATCAAACAGTGTGTTAGGTAATTGTGATGTTGCTTTGTGGTAAACCACCTGTCAGGAAGCACTTCCAGCCGAAGACTCAATCTGCTGCGGTGCCTCCAGATGATTTCTAATTAGCGTAAACTTCATCTGTGGCACAGAACCAACATATTAAAAAGGTATCTGTTGGGTTTGGGGTTTTTTTTTGTAGCTTCTTTCACTCTTCTCCTCTTAGCAATGTGAAATGTTTTTTTCATACAATCCTTTGAAGAAAGCTCTTTTACCACAAACACTAGGAGAAGCCTACCACATTCATCTGAGGAAAGTGACAGCCTTTCATACAAACATGGGAAGGAATGCAAGCTGGGGAAAAAGAGTAGTCCTGAAAAGACTCAAGTTTGTCACCAAATGTAACCCTTGACTTCGAGAGGTTGAAATAGGACACACTTCTGACACCAACACGAAAGCACTATGTGCCAATAACCATCACTGAAGTTTTTTGGGGCTTGTTTTTTAAACATCAGACACATTTTAATGGTTATCAAAGATGGTGATGGATGTTCCAAGAACAGAACAGCCCAAAACCCTCACACCCTCAAATAACCAAGATATTGTGAGATGCACAGATGAGTAACTCTGGTTACAGATGAGCCACAGGACAGCCTGCACGGGCACCACGTAACCCTCTCACTGCACCACATCCACAAACCCGGAGAAGACAAAAGCTAAGGGCCAGGACACAAACCACCCCTTTTCAAGCAAAAAGGAACTGGCAGACAGTAGCAAATCTACATTTAAAATGTGCAGGTGTATTTCCTGACATGCAGTTTTATAGCTTCAATCTTAAGAGAAGATTTTTTCCTTTATTCTATACCTGGCTACAAAAAACCCCTGAAGTCAGGAGAGTGGCCCACTCCCCCTGCCCCTCACCGCTTACTGCTGGGCCACTGCCTTCCCCCAGGAGCTGCCAGCTCTACCAATGCCCAGCTTCACGGCAGCATCTTCACAGCTCTTCATAAGCCAACTGATCACCGAAACCTGGATTACATCCTCCCAATTTCGTATGGCTTCATTGTTTTCCAACATAATCACAGGAGCCTGGAACACCCTGGCATTTTGAAAAGGAATAAATCTTTCTCCCCAAATGTATTCAACACATTATTCCACAGCAACAAACCCCATGCCACCAAAAAGCAGAAAGAGTTGAGCAGATGGGGTAACAAGGTCCAATATATAAATCCAAAGGAAAAGGTCTTGCCTTTTCCCTGTTACTCCAAAGGCCGTGGCAGGCACATCCAAACAAGGAGCACTCTTCAACTGGGAATCCTCAGATCTGATGGAGACTGAAACCTTTTTTTCACTTAAAAATAAAAAAATAGAGACACATTATTCCTTGCCTTGGAGCTCAGAGGAGAGATTTAAAACACTGGATAGAGTATATTTTATTTTTTTTTTTAGTAACTGAAAACACCCCCAGAAATACCACCAAAGCTGTTTGGATAAGAGAGAATCCTGCCCGACCATTCATCTGTGTTTGACACCAACCAAGCGCGTTCGCTGCAGCGTTGAAGCACACCTAACACTTGTGCTGCACTCCTCAGTACCTCCTGATTAATAAAACAATAATAAAAAAAGGATTAACAACCACACTTGAGGAGAACAGCTGTTCTAATGGAACTAAGAGACACGGTAAACTGGAAAGCAGCAGAAGTCTTTCAGGAAACGTGAACCTGCCAGGTACACTTCTTTTTCCTTGTTAAAGAAGAACGTTGGCATGAGTTTGGGTTTGTATTGAGCTTCATCAGTGGGGTGAGAAAAATCAGCTCACTCACAAACTTACCCATTTGACCTAGAAATCACGTGACAGAGTAACAATCGGATCCCACTGCCTCGTTTACTGGGTTATCCAAGTAATACTGCTCATAATTATGAAAAACCTAAATTCCTGAAGTCTAGGTAACCCACCTCACATCTGAGCACATGACAACCAGCTCGCAGGATGTAACCAGCTGAGCCATCAGCTCAGCCAAAAGCTGCCTGAGATTTCCTTCATCCCTGGGAAGCAATTAGGATTGTGTGTGTTATGAGTTTCCCTGGAATGATTGGTTATATTCATTAACTCGAGCTGCACAGAGAGTATCTTTCACTCAATTAATCTCCAAGCATGGGGATAGTACTTGTGAATCATCTTGCCATTTCTCATTGCTTGGTTAGCTGTAATTTTGTGCTCCACTACTGCTCGCTGTTCACAGAAGTTAGTACAATGATGAATGGCAGCAACTCTCATTATGGCTACTCTGGCATTCTCGTGACAATCTACAATAGGGTCCTTCTAATTAAAGCTCAGAAGAGTGAAGTTTCTCTAGCAATAATAGGATGTTGTGTGCTCTGGCAAATAGTTAAATTTGCTCTAAGTTTGAACCTGCATTTCTCAGAAAACAGACCGTTAAATTATTTTAATATGTCTGTGTGTACATTCCAACATCCCCACACACCTCACTCAGAATTTGACTGGATTTTGAATTGGTACCTCCCCACCTCCCAGGAAATAAAAAGTGAGCACCTGTGCTATACATAAAATGCAACATCAACAACAGCAAGTGGCAGCAGACCTCTGTTCTTTAAGAATGAGAGCTGAGATCAGGAGCCAAATGAAAAACACGGAGTCACCGCTTCTGATTCTGTAAGAGACAGTAAAAGCTGTCACAGGAACCAGCTGAAGGACAGTGGCCTGGAGTCTCTGGAACAAGGCATCTGTGCCCAGCGGAGTCAGCACAGTGCCTTTCTACCCAACTTCACTCCCTACCAAGTATCACAGTCCAAATATGTAGAAGTAGGAGTAGAAATACAAATATTAGAAAAGTAGAATAGTAGAAATAGATGACAGTCCCCAATCTCTCCAAGAGAGCTTTTAAATGGGCTTTTAAAATAAATTATTCCTCCTACCGTGTAAAACAGCACAAGCTTGACTGTAAGAAGCAGCTGATGATGAATTTTAATCATTTTCAGTCTGTGTAATAATTACAGAAAATGATCTACAAGCTCCACAAATTAATCAATCTGAACAGCAGCTTGCAAGTTTTACCTGTTCACAGTCAATACTCCTATTTAACCAGAAAGACCAGAACAGGTATATATACACATGAGCCACCACTACCCAGTGCAGAGCAGTGATTTGCACTGGGGGTGCGATGGAGGCACTGGTCCTACGGTGGTACCATCATCCCTCCCAGCACAGCCTGGAGTCCCTTTCTGGGCACATCCAGTGCTCCCCCATTTGCCTTGTCAGGCCTTTGGTTTTTTATGACTAATGGGAACACACTCCCTGCCTTAAACGTCTTCATGGGAGAACAAAACAAGCAACCAAAAACCTTCCAGGACTTCACAAAATAACCGCAAAGTCCAAGTTACTCCATTCTGACTCTTCAGTTCATTTACTCAGATTTAAACCAATTCATTGTGAGCAACAGATTTTCACACACGATTTTAGATAATGATTTCCTCCACAAAGACTTTCTAGCACAAAATTTGTTAATAAAATATTTCGGCAAGAAAAACCATCAAATGGCAAAATATGAATACAGTCATTCTTACTGGCTTTTAAGATTCTTACTGTAACACAATTCATGGCTGGGAACAAGAGGTTTTTTTCTTTCAAGTCACAAACCATTTGCAAAACACAAATCCCTGTGCACTACAGGATCAGCTCTCAATTGTTTTGTGCAGCTTTTAGTGGCCTCCACCATTCCCCTTTGAAATCTTGCCTTTCACGTGCCCTGTTGGTCTCCAAGCAGCCTAAATATATTTGTACTCCAAGACTTTCCTAGTGTGTGTCTTCAAGCTCAAATGCAGTTTAGGCTTCAGACTGCAGTCTGCCTTAATCCTACCTACCTAGATTTGGGATTTAATTCCATCTACTCCTTTTGCTTACTTCTACTGAGCAAGAAACACCCACAGGCTGTTTCCGAGGCTTTTGGAAGCCTGTTTTCCACAGGCTTTTCCAAGCAAAAGAGTGCCAGTGGGTTATGGCAAACCAGCAAGTGCTGTGGCATCTTGGAAGAACGTTCTATATTCTGTGGCTATGTAATTACAGCCACGGGGCCCCCTGCTAACATCAGTTAAACATTTTGCACCTCTCTAAACTGCAGCAGTCGGCCCAGCATCAGTTTTCCCATTGTTCATGTTTATAGAATCATAGAATCATTATGGTTGGAAGGGACCTCCAGGGTCATCAAGTCCAACCTTTATCCCATCATATTCCTAACCATTGGACCATTAGACCATGGCCTCAAGTGCCTCATCAACCCGTTTTTTGAACACCCCCAGGGACGGTGACTCCACCACCTCCCTGGGCAGCCCATTCCAGTGCCAATTCATTTTCCTGCCTCTGAAGAATATGAGTTAGACTTAACGTATTTAGTGAGACACCCCAGTGCTTGGAGCTCATTGTTCTTCTCTGCACACCTCTGAGGTCCTTCAGCTGCTGCTCTTGCTGCCCAGTTCATGCAGCTGTTGGCACTTCTTGACAGCAGCCAACACTGCAGCTCGTGGTACTCAGGTGTTGTCCTGAAATAGCATCTCACTCCCTGTGCCCTACCCACAGCTCTGCTTAAAGCCCACAGCTTCCACAGGAGCAGGCCACAGCCAGACCCAGCTAAAAATCCATGGGGTTTGATGTCAACCACGAGCATTAAAAATAAAACATTATACACTTGAGTGACCTGTGCTGAATTAAGGGAGTCAGCATTTAAATGTCAAGCTGCATAACGAGAGACACAAAGAAGCTCTAATAACAATTCCAGAGGAAAGGGAAATTATGTATTTCTGTGCTTCTTGTTGAGTTGGATCACTTCCCCACACACACACACTGTTTCTCTGCCCCAAAACCCAATAAAATACAATGTGATATCTTCATTGGGCAGCAGACCTATTTCTCACCCAACGCATATCATGTGAAGATACAAAACTGACAGTCGGCAGCTGGCATCATCTCACAGCACCAAAAATTCCTCCTGACTTCTGCAATGATGTGATTTATATAGGATATTCATTCTAATCTATAGAGAGCATCTTATAAATTATACACATTTCTGAACCCACTTTGTCTTTATCCTGCGAGGGGAAGGTCATCTCATTCATTTACATCAGAGACAGCAAAGTCACAGCGGGAAAAAGAAACTTGTGTGCACACACGGTCTTAATCTCATTCATAAGCACATATCCACTTAAACCACTTTTTATTCATTTCTATTTTTATACTCCTTAGGGAATAACAGGGGACATACTGAATAATGTATATAATTCCATGTCCTCTGTAATGACAAAATAAATTTACACTATTTCAAGAGACATTAAGCAGCTCGCTACTGAGGCATACCAGCACATTAGCAAAGCCATTACACTGAACAACACTGGACAAATCACTGAGCCAACAACGAAATTAAGAACAGGAGCTGGAAAAGTCTTCCAAGTAGTGATTGTTTAGGCCATTTAAAAATAACTGGCAACTTTCAAAGCAAGCCCTGAAATACACCGTTGTAGTTTGAGTCATCTACAACTCGGAATTTTGCTGGTCAGAATTTAGCTGGCAGCTACGCCAGAGGGCAGCCACGGAAGACCACCTTGGACATGATCTGAAGAAGCTAGGAAAGCTTCCCAACTGACTTTGGTGTGTGCTGGGTAAAGCCCATATGGAAATGAGCTCTACAAGGGCCTAACAGAGACAAAAGCAGCAGATGCTCCCTCCTTCCCAAACCATCATCTGCTCTATGACCTTGCCCATCTTTCCTCCTCAGCGCTCAGGTCCAACACACCGATGGTTGCCAAACCACCACCTGCCTCTTCAAAACTCAATGTTCCTTCCCCAACAGTCAAAAGCACAGATTATTTCTCACTATTGCTCACTACTCACTAACCAACAGCACTGCAATATATTGCAAAATGAAATTTAAAATAAGCTCACTGCCTCCCACATCAAGCTTAACTGATTGCAGGTCGGATACAGCAGAACTGCTTCGTCAGCATCTTCACCAACACAGCAGAAACTGAGTGAGGTACCACAGAGGCTTCAAACCTCTTCAAAAGACAAAGATTTTAAACCTAAGTTTTCTCTTTCAACCAGAGATTTGGCAAAAAATGGCTAAAAAAATATTTTGAAAATGTTCTTTCCTCTAGATTGCTCCAACCTGGATAACTCACTTAGAAAGACATTACCCAAAACTCAACTAACTGATGCACCACATCTCAATGTGCCATTATTTTGAAAAGGATAAAAAGGAGCAGCTGTGCCACGTGTTCAATGAACATCTCAAAAAGGACAACTATGGCATGAATCACCTAATTAAATGAAGTAAGATGCACCAGGAACCGAAGATCAAGGGACAGCTTCTTAAACCAGCCACAAATTTGGAACGAATTTCACCAAAATAAAATGCAATTTGAAAGCCCTAACTCAGGCCAGGTTGTTTGTAAATACTGTTGCACGATTTAATTACAATATCTATTTCTCATCCAAACAAAGTTAATGCTCATTGTGAAGCGAGTTGTTTACTCTTTCAGCTTGGCTTTGTAAGATAAAGCTTAGATAAAAGCATATGGTGAATTCTAGCAACTAAAGCACAGTTTCACGACACCAGCATTGGACTTCCCACCACCCCACAAATAAACCCTGAATTTTCCTACCAGCTGCATACTACAAGCGCTCAAATCATCTTCTCACTATATAAACAGTCATTTTCACTGATCGAGATGCAAACACCAACAGCCTAAAACTGCACTTATTTCGTAGCTTTGCTCAATGCCAAAGTAACGTATCGACCAAAGTCAGTGCAAGTTCCCTCACAAACTTCCTTGGCCTTTGCAACACACTCTTGCTTCCTCACCATGCCAGATCCTGGTTCTTGATCCCTGATGTGCATTTGAATTTCCTCTTAAAATTCATGAGGCTGTTATTTCTGAAGAGCTACTTCTGCACAGAAGACCACATTACACAGCCACCTGTTGTGACTGCAAAAAAAAGAAAGCCCACTACTTTCTTATTAACAGGTCTCATCGTATTATATTCAAATTATAAACTAAGATGGCTTATGAATATTTCCTTTTGAATTAAAATACCAGCTCGTCATGTGAAATAGTTTATGATAATTTAGAGCTTATCTTCACAGTCTGATGTCTTTGTCCTTCCTTAGATAAACAGTCTGCATATTAACACATCAGTGATAACTGGCCTTTGACTTATTCAGGAACTTAACCAAGATTTTTTCAGTTTATTTTTTGTTTTAAATAAAAATCACCTCCACTCAGGGTTTTATTGTTGGCCTGCTCTAAAATTTTCATGCCAGGTGGAACAGATATTTTATAGGTATTTAACCAGGAAAAAAAATAATTTCTTCCCCTCGTTTCAAACAAAGTAAAATAATTAAAGAAAAAAAAAACAAGGAAAAATCCTTGCCATGACTCTTGACTTTAACTCACTCATGGCTTTGTCCTGCTACCAGTTTTGAAACTCCATGCACTGAACAAGAGGGCTTTCCTCTGGCAACCTGTCCGGTGGTGGTTGGGCCAAGCCATGCGTGCACACCCACACCACACACTATTGCCAAAATTGGACTGAGTCTCTCATTTTGAAAGCAAGGGCTCAGAATTAAAGGCCGGAGTGAACAAACACCCTCCCTATTTAAATACAGCAGCATCAGCACCTTTTTTGGCCGTTTTCAGTGGTGCCACACCACCAAACCTGCTGCCTTCCCCAGCAGCTCAGCTTCAGGAAGCCATTCTCTTCCCTTCAGTGGCTTTGGTACCATCTCCACCCGTTTGGGAGACATCTTACCATATTGTCATTACAAGTTTTCTAAGAATTGCTCAACAAGAAAACATGTAAGAACTTAGATTTCCCTCATCCTTCGATTTTTCCTGGATCAAGGAGTAGTCAGTGTTTGACTGAAAGTCCCAGGCACACCCTTTGTGCGAGAACAAACCTGCTCTGCTCTTCACACAAGCTTCACGCATCTGCCTCTTCATCTCCAGTTACCTCAGAAACCTTAATTCCTTCTTTAATCTCAGTAGGGATCACGCAGTTTCTTTGATAAAAGAATTCTTTCTTTGTGTTTCACTGTTTTCTACTGCACTAATGTCATAGCTAGACAACTCATGTCACATCTCCTCTCCATAAAACACTGTCAGGCTACCCGATTTCCAAGCCATCTCTTCCTCCACTTTAAGTACTCAGTAGCCCTGGCAGAAAACACAGTGCTATGCCCATCACTCACCTTCCTCCAGTTAAACTCAGTAGCCAAATGACATTTCTGCTCCACTGGTTTTGGCCATGCTGCTCGCTGAATAGGAAACCCTCCCACAAAGCTCATGTATCTGAATAACCCTCTCAAGACACTCCCAATCACCTACTCAACAGTATTCAAAGTCTTCTCTCTACCACGTGGTCTCCTGGTTACACAACCAAATGCCAAAGAGAAGATAACTGAAGAAAAATAACAGGACTGCTACTTTTTTTGGTTCATCATGTACTTGGGTGTTTCCTTAGATTTGAAGCAGAACAAAATGGGAAAGCCCACAATTTCCTTTATTTTTCCCCTCCCCCATGCAACATTTGAAATCATACCTGCTCCTCTAGGTCCTCCCAGGCAGCTGACAAGCATATAAATAACACCTTGCAAGCAAATTGAAAAGCTAGGAGGAGCAACATGTGTAGAGATTTGACTAACTGAAACAATGAGCAGCTCTGCAGGAAAATGAATTTAATTAAAGTTACTCATGCAGACTCCTAGCCTTAGAAATCTGTATATCTGAAAAATCATTTCCCTTTCAATTAAGTTTGCATTTGTCATTCCACAGAGATAAAAACAAGCCCCTACTGACCAGGTTTTCCAATACTGCACAATTAGGAGAAATACGTAACAAAGGACTGCAAAATGCTTCACATGAGGAAAACTGAGAAAAGCCAGTGAGGATCTACCGACCTCACCAGTCCCACCATAGCCAAACAATTCTTTTTTAGGGTTGAAAGTACAGATGTATCAATTGGAGAGGTTTCAAGACGGCGTCTGTGTCATGACTAATCCCCTGAGGAGGACTCACGTCAAAAAGAATTCTCTTCTTACATAATCACTGAAGGAAAAAAAGAGTCTCTTTCAGAAGATTTTTTAGAACCTCTGAGTTAAGACGCCCCATCTGAGCTACACTCTCCTCCTCCTTTCTCCACCGTTGTCTGGAGCCCACAGAGACTCGGCTCCTAGCCTGGCGGCCTCATCTCTCCTGCAGGAGACACAGTCCAATATATCAAAGGACAAGAATGAGCAAAAATGATGGTGCTGACTGCAGTCATTTATTTCTATGAACACGTTTTGGACGATCACTTTCAGCTACTTTCTGAATATTCACACAAGCCAGGGGATCGTGACTCTGCAGCAGGAGATTTATTCACTGCTACATGCTGGTGGGAAAGGTTGTGCTACAGAACATACCCAAGTTAACTTTGCCATGTCCAAATTGAGCTCCTGCTGATCACCTGTGCCACTGCTGATTTTCCTAGAAGTCACTTATTACTTCCTCCCACCCCACTGATGGCAATCTCTAAGAAACTCCTGATTTCCAGCTTTTGCAGTCCAAATATCCCCCCTTTCTCACCATGCCAATGATGGGACAGTGCTCAGGATGCCAGAGCAGCTGCAATTAATAATAGTCTGTTGTTCTGTGGGTGCTCACAAAAAACTGCACTAATTCCAGTGAGAGGAACCAAGGGCTCCTACTCCCTGCTGGTAAGATTTCTCAGAGCTGTTCTGTGGCAATCATACACGGTAGAAGCAGCCGCCAGCATCCACAGATGTGGCATTCACAGCATTCTGGTGGATCAGCTGTTTTCCAAAAAATGAGCCTGAATGAAATCAAAGTTAATGTGAAGGTTCTCAGTTTTTCCCCTAGGGAAAACTCCCACTGAGCTTAGCAAGAACTGAATCAGACTCAGGGAGGGTTTAACATCACCGGGTTTATCTGGAAGCAGGGATCCAATCCCACGATTTATCTGTGTGCACACACAAAGACCCCACGCTCCTCTTGACCTGGCAGCAAGTTATTCATCCAGAAGGAATTGTCTCTAAAAAAAGCTTCAAAGAGTGTGAAGGAACAGAGATTTCACCTCATTCACCTCTCTAACAGTGATAAGAGTAAACGGAGCAATATGTGCACAAGTTTCAGTAAATCACGGGGAAAGCCACCCTTCTCTGCAGGAAGTTTTAAACCACCCAGCCTTTCTGAAACCCCCCTTTGCCCTAAGTGGGAATCATTTGTTAAATAAACACAATGTCTTAAACACAGCAGGTCCAATATTTGGGATTTCCTTCCCTCCTCTGTATTCTCTGGTCAGAAAAACGACTATAAGAGTTTGTAAGGTGGTGGCTGTTACAAGGAACTTTGTCAGATCTGCACAACCACGGCACCCTCACCACGCATGGAAATCCTCTGCAAGAGCAGACTGGACCGACAATGAAGTTTGGAGCAGTGTGCTAATCCTTGGCTAAGAGGCAAGGGGACACGTGGGAGGGAGCAAAGGGAATACTCTTTCCACGTAATTACCTCTAAGGGAAAAAAAAAAAGCAGCAACATCTCCCCCCCACTACCAACTCTAACGCGCATAAAAATAGGGCTGTGAAAATAAGCACGGGTTTACAAACTGCTCTTTAAATTTATTCCTGTTGTAGCATCATGCACATTTAATGCTGCAGTATTCCAAAAGTTCAGACTTCATCTGATTTTCAGTTAGCATTGTGAAAAATCTTCATACTGTCTCACCTGAATGGTGTTAACACTTTACACACTTCAACGATTATATAAATGAGAGGAGACATCATCTGCTTATGTGGATCATTGCTCATTTCTGCAGGACACAAAGCTCTCATACAGCTGCTGTCAGCTCTGCAGAAAGATTCCCAAGTAGCACAGAGAAGCTGGAATGGTGGGCATTAAATACTGCCACAGGCTCACCTTTTATTTGCAACAGAAATGGTCAAACGAGACAGAAGAGGCAACTGCTCTAGACAGAGGAATTACACACATCTTATGGGCAGAGTAAGTACATTAAGCTGAGTGGATTGCAGGTCTGGACACGGGGACTGCCTGAGCAAGCGATTCATTGCACTCTATTAGTGATCTGACATACAGCCTTGAGTCATTATATATGCTTCAAGTTACCTACCTGAAGACTTATTTGTTTGCCTCAGAAGGCTGCAGCGACGCTGTTACAATGAGAATTCCTTCATTCTCATTTTCCAGGCCCTGCTCTAGGCAGCAGCAGCAGCACCACAACCCCACTCTCCTCTCCCAACCTTTGACAAGCGAGCTTAAAATAAATACTCACAATTTAATATCTATACATTCTTCTATACAACGCTTGACCTGACACCCCTGGGACATCCACGTTGCTAATTATAAAAGAACATGTTTTAACGAAGCATATGCTCTTCTCCAGAGTTTGTTTGTACACACACAGACTTTGTGTAGACTGTTGGTACAGTTCATTAGCAAGCCAAGATGTCCACGATCCCTCCACGCTCAGCGTGCTACACAGATTCTGACAAACAATTAATCAGAACTCAGCACTGCATCTGGCTTGTATTTACAGCCAAAGCATGAATTGGGTTGAAAAAGCATCTGAAAGGATAATACTTCAAGCTGATGACTTTGTAGTTGGGTTTTGTTTTCCTGGAAGGAATCTGCTAACATATCATGTTTGAGAGACCCAACAGACACTGAATTTATGAGCCTTTAGGTAAACAAAACATATGGTGCTTGCTATGTTCCATCTATCTGGTAATCAGTCATTTAGCAATAAATGCACAATAAAATTTGGCCAGCTTCTCAAGACATGACATCTGAGGAGATCAATTACAGGCTTAATTTAGACAAATTTTTCAGAGCAAATTTTTTCTTCACATTACATTATCCTTCTTGTTCCATGAAGCTTTCATTAACTCCTGTGGAAAATGAGACCTGGAGTCTTCATACTATGGATGTGAAATACCAGCGAGCTTAGTGTATAAAATGATGGATCAATCTGAGACATTGACCAGTAACAGCTTCAAGTTGTTCTGCCTGTAATTATATTGCCTACTCTGTCTACAAACCTATACACTGAAGCTTCTCAGAGGAGTTTCCTCTTCCCAGGACTCCAACCAAGAGCAGCACCTGCAAGCCCCAGATGGGACGCAAGTCCACCCTGGCCTCGTGATCACAGAGGTGAGGTCAGGATCACTGCTGCTTCCAGGGCTTCGGACACTTTCCTGCCCAGAGGGAGCCATGACCTCCTGGACCTTGGTCACACACACAGCGAGGGATTTCTCACAGAAGCTAAGATACCATTTTCAGCCTAGTCAGACACTTTCCTCCTATTTTTAATCACATCTCAAATCTTCAGGGGGGAGGACGGCAGGCAGTAAAAGAAGAGAACAAAACAGGTACAAGATGACTGTATTTTGATTCTACTCCAGGGAACGCCAAGTATTGAAATGCCACTTGCAATAAGCACCCAAATCCTTCCCATTTTTAGACAAGCCTGCCAGACTATGAGGCCATTTGGTCTGTTCTGCTGAGACAATGAATATTCAGTTTTTCCATACCGAGAATAAAAGTCTTGAGAAGGCCAAACTGACAAAACTGCTCCATGAATTTTCTGATCAGATTATTAACCTGGGACACACGGAGGACCACACTTGAGTGCAGGTGAATGCTCTGGGCACTGAGACTTGGAAGAGCAGAGGGCCCTGGTGAAAGCAGCCATAGCATCTCTGCCCAGGGATGCCCAAACGTGCCCCTGCCCGACCCAGCGAGCACCGAGCAGGCAGGAGCAGAGCACCCTGACATGCAGTGCTCAGCTCTCAGAGACCACGGACCATAGGAACCTCTCCAAATGCCAAGAGGCAGGGTTTTCAGAACTCAGGACTTTCACCAGGATGTTCAATAACATCAGCCCATTCAGGGTCAAGCAGCAACCAGCTACAAGTTTGGATGCAACAGATTATTTCAGAAATCTCTGGAGATTCATGTGCCCCCTGGAAGGGTTCAGCAGGACCTTTGCCTTTTGTGCATTTACCCTGAAAGCTCCAAGGAATTACATATCAAACTTTGGACAAATCTGTTGAATGAGCTGTTCCACCCCCATTTCCTGCATGATTCAGTGCCTTGCTGAATCAAGACAGCTCAGCTTCTTACCGAGACACATTTAAATAAGGATGATGACTTGGCAGCCATATAAAGTGGAGTAAGTATCAATAGGTCCAGAAAATATTCAGAACTCATACTAAGTAACTCGCCTCTATTCCACAGTGTTCCTCAGACCTTCTCTCCATATCTATAAGAGGGCTGAAGCAGGCTTCCAGCTGTAGCATCCTCCAAGAGCCTACACAGGATCCAGGCAGCATTTCTGCAACCAGTTTGTGTCAGAAACACCAGTATAAAATAACAATTTAACCATACTGTGCCATGCAGGACCAGTTAATGCTTTTCTGCAAGACCTAGCAACCAGCCATTGCTTTGTGTGTACATCCCTGCTTCCATTTCCAGCACAAAAAACAGATTTCTTAATGTCAGTTTCATTTATTACTAAGATACAGAACAGTGAGAAATTATTAAATACTTGGAAAAAATCAATTTAAGCATTTTAACTTTGAGATCAGACTCTTCAGTTACTGCAATTTGTGTAACGTAAGATGCTGCTAAGGGGTTTCCATAGAGTGAATTAGAGCAAATAATTTCTTTATTCAGCTCAAATATGCTTAAAATATGGTTTCTGTATTATATTACATCAAGGGAATTAAGTATTAATGCTTCAGTAGTAAAAGTTCGGAACACAGGAAAAACTGTGGTAAACTACACAAATCTAGATCTGAGCCTGGTTTTGTTGTAATAAACTTTCTTTAGAATAATGTTTCACTGAAGAATATTTTTTTAGAAATAAGGCATTTAATTTTATTTCCCACATGATGTGTAGGAGGTTGGGGGTGTGGGATTACTATTAAATATTATGTTTCATGTATGAGCACTGCAGACAAGAGGACTGGTTTTACCTATTGTGTTGGGGGGGTTGTTTGGGGTTTTTTCTTCAAACATTCATCGAATCATTTAGTGTCTTCCATTTTGTAGAGATTCAGATACTCACTTGTATTTTAAAAGCATGTTCAGTGCTGCAATACAGAAAAAAAAAATCCATATTTCAATATATGCAGTCTGTGTGCTTGACATAAGAGATAAGAAACAGATGTAAGTCCAGATGAAGAAGTGTGTCTATTGTGAAGTTTCAGGGGCAATTTGGCACAAAAATAATTGAAGTCAATATACAGAAAGAAAATCTGTCACCAAATTGCAACGTTTGACTGAAGTGCAGATATATCTTTAAAAAAAAATTCTATGCAGGCTACCAGTTTAAATGGATTAGTGTGACGTTAGAATTTGTCAACTTTACTTCAGCCAAAGTACTCACTCCGGATACAAGAAAAGAAAACTCTCATTGAATTTGAACTATCGATCTCTAAATGAAAGTTTATTAATCAAGCTGCTGGGCCAGGGTGTTACTGCAGGCTCCCAGCAAGGGCACTGTGCTGGGACCAGCCCAAGACACCAGCCCCTGCAGAGTCCCCATCCTCGGAATTTAACAGACACACAAGAAACCTGGCCTCAACCGTGCCCAAGAACAGGGGTCCAAATGATTTACAACCCAGAAGGCTTTGCAATATCTGTAATACTGCCTAGCAATTTCATAAAGATTTAATATGAGAAGTGATATTTATTCTAAGTCTTAATTAATAATGTCTTTCTACAATCTTTGATTAAGAGCCTCCTGCCTCCCCTGGCCCAGCTGATATCATCTCAAGCTCTGAAAAGCTAAAACCTGAAGTTAATAGAGACCAGAAAGCAAATATGGAAAGCCAAATAATTGCTTTGAATATTTCCTCACCCAGACCAAAGGATTTCTTTATTTTAATTTTATTTTTTACACTATCATCTTACCCTCCTATTGTTGTTCACACTATTGCCTGAACTCCTGGAATTTTCAGACACCGAAATCCAAGTGACCAATCCTTTAGCACATTAATAGAATTCCTCAGAAAACTTCCTAATGAACAGCTTTTGTTCACAGTACTTCCTAGTAAATGTTAACACCTTATTTAAAGGTCTTAACATTTTTATTGTTTGATCAAATCTCCGCATGCTTCATTCCCAGGTCAGTTTTAACAATCCTATTCTGCTTCTCTAAAAGCCATCTAATGTTGTCTCTTGAAGTATTCCTACAGCAGAAGCCCTGTGTTTGCCAAGTGTGACACTATAGATGGAAAACACTGACTTTAATTACCTTGTTCTTTGGGCTTAATTCTATTTACACATGGCTCGGAAAGGAACGACTGCTCACCCTCCAAGTACAACTCTATCCATTCACTGCTTCTGCAATAAATTAGGCAGTCCAGAGGAAAACTGATTATTTTTGTGAATTCACAGGCACCATAACTGAAGTCCTTACTATCTACCAAGTTTTAAGCACAGACATCAGGAAGAAGCCTGCTTCCTTACCTACGGAAAGCCACTTCATGAAGGAAACCAAACCCGGACTGATGGATGCTCAGCATTTGAGCTCAGTGAAAAAGTGTGAGAGATACAGACTGCAATTTTTATTTGAACTTATTATTATGACTAGGGCAGGAAAAATAAATAAATTCCAGACAATTAGGTCCAAGAATGACCACTCACCATTATTAGTGAATAAACAACCTTTGGAAAGTAGCCACAAATATCTAAGAGCACAGAGTATTTCTGATCAGTGCCAGTTCTGCAGAAATTTAAAACAAGCCCAAACCAAAACCCATGATGTAACAAAGACGTATTTTTGGAAGAATACACGCCTTACTCCACTAATAAGTGTTGAATTGTGTATTATTAAGTTCCCCTTACATCACCACATCTGGGAAAATCATAAAACCACCACACTTTGCCAACCATATGCAAGTTTTGCTGGTTTTTTTAGACACCTGTGAGCTTGACTATAGATTTAAATAGCCCATTTTAAACACCTCCTGTTTAATAAACAAACAGGAACTGATATTGTAAACCAAATTTACCTCTTTCAGATTAATAGTTTTTCTTGTCTTTTCCTTGGAAACAGGAATCAGCCTTGGCTGCTTTGGGTGGCTTTTTTTTTTAAGTATCAGCTCAACAGGAATCTTCCATCATTTCCTGCTGCTCGAGGCAATTTCAAACAAGCTCACACACTTTTAGCACAATTCTAATTAGCTTTGTTCTTAGAGTGGTGAACTTGTTCCAGTCCCATTATATGCATGTTAATTGTTATCTTAACAAAGAATAATGAATTTGTAAAAGTAATGGTTGCCTGACATCTATTTAAAAACATCCTTTAATCCTCACTGTGGACTAAAAATAATATAAATGGGTCTGGTTTTGGAATTAATTTTAATTATCATTATTATGTTGCATTTATATTTAGATATTGTTACTCATGTTACCTGTACAGCAATTTTTTCTATGGAATCACACCTATAACAAACTGTCTAGAGGTTTTTTTGCAAGAACAGAAAAGTGTTATTTGTTTTGTTTCTGCAGCACTACCTCTCACTTGTTTATAATACAGATATTAAGTGTGTGTGTGTGCATATATATATATAAATACTTTTTAAAAGCTCAAAAGCCAGTAAAATTAAGAATTGTTTCACATTTTTCAGTCCCTGGGCCACCTTTACTCCCACTAGGTACCACCTTTACTCCTAATAGCTAAAATTTCATCCTTTACAGCAGTAGAACACAGAGCACATTTTTCAGGTCACCCAAACACAGTTCTAGCTCTTTAGGAGCTTGACTCGCGTCCTGCACTGCAATACACAGGGCAGCGTAAAAGAAATTTCAAAAGTCTGCTATCAGAATTCTACCTACAGTGTCCACAGGATACCAAATACTACCCCTGACTGCAAAGTAGTGCCAGCTGGCAAAAAACAGAGAAGTGGTTTTTCCTCTTAGAGAAGTGGAACTTGACAGTTCAGTAACCTCAAAGTTGATTTCCCAACTCTCGAGGAAAAAAATGCCTAAAGATGTTGAAAACTTCAGAAGTTTGGGAGTGAGTTTCCTATGAACAGAGTTCCTTCAGCTTCACGTACCTACCAGGGGCACTCACCAGGCACCACCACAGGAAAATGCAGCTTAATGAACTGTGCCTTCAAATGCTGCAACTGCTCCTCTACTCATGGTAAATATCCAGACGTTATGTGACAGTTATTTGAGGAACAATTTCTCAACAGCAATCTTTGCTCAACCCCAAGGAGTTGCAGTATAATCAGCCATTAATAAAACAGCACAGGATTGCAGTATTTGCACCTAGAAATGAATTGTTACAAGTTCTTCAGGATTTTATTGTATCCTAGGAGAGAATATGAAAGGCAGTAATCCCAAAGTCTCAATATTTGATACTCCTTTCAATAGCTGTGGTGATAGCACAGTAGAAGTGTGGATATTAAGTGAAGGAAAGAGAATTGAACCTGAAATAATACAATAGCTGAGGAGTTCAGAGCCAGCCCTGACTTACTATTAGCTCCTTTTCCTATAATTAGGCAAACCCAGGAAGCACAGAAAGAACAATTACATTTGCTTGAACCAATCTGGGTGAACCTGACCTGATTTAAGCATGAAAAAGAACAACTGGATTTATGATCCTCGCATTTTCTTGGAAGCTATTCTTCTTTCTACTTTAATTCACTGCAAAGCCTTTGGTCTCAATACATCCAATAAACTATGGGTTTTGTATTCAATATTAATGAAAGCAACATAATACAAAAATTAATATTGTGTTCATTTATCTTACATTTACCTCTAAAAGGCTGGAAAGTTATCACTTGCCTACTGATTGCATACAAATGAAAACACTTGGTTACATGGCTGAATCAGCCTGACAAGTGGGAGGGCAAACATTACACTCACTGTGAAATAAGGTGCATTGGTTGCCCGAGGTCACTCTGAATTTCTGTTTTAATAACATCACATCACAGCTAACACATCACTTCTTCCCAAGATCTGGGATATTTAATTAGTGACAATGTTAATAAAGCTCCTTTGGTGTTACCAATCCTGCATCAGCTGACAATCCTGCAACAGCAGTTAGCTTCCATCATTCATGGAACTGCTTTCCATCAGGTTATCCTCAGATTCCTCCAGCTGGCACTCATAGAAGCTACAGAGGAACTCCAAAACATGCTCAAAAAAAAGAAGTTTTATGGCAGTATATTAAAAATCATTTAGATTTTTTTAAAGATAACAAATAACCTTATTCAAATGCTACCAAGCCTTGGAGAGTAAAAGTTGCAGAGAAAATTTTCCTCCAGCTTCTAGAAATGTTTAGGAGCTGATGTGGGGAAGGAGAGAGGAAAAAGGAGTGGATGTATTTTTCTTTAATAGAATGCAAGTGTCAGGTGACAGAAAGTGACTTTGTCCATGAAGCAAAGAAAACTTCATAGTTTGGGTCCACTTCCTAGGTAGTTACCACAGGCTACAAGTGCATACGAGCTACCTTGATGGCCTGGAGCCTCCAGCATAGGGTCCTCTCATAACATGGACAAGGACAAGAGTTCATCTTCCAGCACAATTAACAGAATATCATGCTTGCATCAGAATCAAAACTCTGCTGAAGGCAGAAGCAAAAAGCATTGTAAATGCATATTTGTATACAAGAACCTCACACACAGACTGAAAAAGGGAAAGTCAGCATAAACCTCTCCCACTGATAGCTGCAGAGTTTCAGAGCACTGTTAATTGATTTTTAGCATGCTTGGCACTGCCGGCCTATGGCACCAGTAGCAAACAAAGAATACACTGGACAACAAATACTTTCCATAACCTGTTTCTACTAAGGAATTATTGCAAGACAGAAAAGTGTATGGACATCTTCCAAAATGTACCTCATTGGAGCATCCCAAAAGTTAGGAACAAATAATTAGGCTGACTTTCAATAGAAAGGAAATATTTTAAATAACTAATCGAGCTTTTCAAAATTAAGGCAAGATCAAAACAAGCAAGAAACAAAGTGACATGCTTTTGATTTTGTAAAGCTCTATCCCCCCCGAGCCACCTTTGCAGAAAAACATCTTCTGCATTTTATATTCCCATTAGCACATTAATCTTTTCTTGATTATCTATTCATATTTAAAAGAGCTTGCTTGTTCCATTTTGTAATAGGGAACTGCACAGAATGGGGGCAGAAAGAAACTGTATTCACAGGCTCTGCAAGAGAAAACGCAGACACCTTTATTTCTCTTCAGACAGGATCCATCCTCCTCTGAAGTTGACTGTTTGAGTCATACATACAGTGGGAAAAATAATTATTTTACCCTTCATTATTAATGGAAATGGGGAAAGTCCTGCTTTTATTGTTTTACCTTAGTGCTACTCTCTCCCTTCAAAGTGATTCTTTTAAAAGACAGATTCTCAGCTCAGGATATGTAGACTGCTAGGAACCTACGGACACAACTGTGGAACACAACCAGACACTATTAGCATCTAACATCATAAACTATCTCTGAAGCCAGCTGCATTTTTAAGGTCAGACCACAGTAATTTTAACGTTGTCTTCCCCCTATTTCATCTTCCTGCACAGTGGCTCTACATTCCCAGCACCTAAAATATCCTTTCTACCTCTTAATGAGTACAAACAGACACACTCTTGATTTCTACAGGGAACATGGATCTTAGGTTTAGTTCCATAATTAGTAAAAAAAGCACTGGTATACAAAATTACTTTAATTATTGTCCGAAATAATCAAAAGCAAATCACTTCCTCCAAGATCTTCAGCATTTTATGGATCTTAACCAAACAAGCAGGGGGAAATCCATTATAACCCACTCAGCAACTTCAAACAGGCAATCCCTGTGACTGCAGCTGAGCAAACTGAAAATGATTTATGATTAATCACTCCTCCTCCTCTTTGCATATTATCTGAAAACAATGGAAAAGACAGGCAGGCAAACATTAACTGAATAATTTTTGCTGTGCCCTTATACCACCAAGAAATGCCAGGTGAGAAATCACAAGGTAAAGTTTGAGGCTGCTTGGAATAAGCATCTTGATAAAAGAACATGGGTCAGTTCTGACCAGTTGCGTGCTGGGACTGGGGTCCCACCCGTGGGAATATTTACAGTCTCTTTATAAAGATCTTTATGAACGCACATTTATTATATTAGCAGAAAGCATTTGTGTACAGCTTCAAATGAACAATGGAGATTTTTGCAGCTTTTTCCCAGATGGGTGATTAAAAGCAAACCTCCAGCGTTCAGAAGTCTCTCTGTAACAGTCAAACAACTTCTCTGTAAAAAAGGTACCTGGTTTCTTTTGGTACTTAGCAGCTGAGGTGATTTGTCATCTGTTAAAGCATTATGATAAAATGCCATGATCACACAGGTCTTCATAACACAACTTTCAAAGCACTCTTCAGAGCGTACTTTGATCAAGATGTTTACAAGGCACAAGGCTTTACAAGGAGTTCACGAACATCAATCTGTTAGGGTTATTTACCAACACCCAAGTATTAGGGTATACACACACACACACCCCTCTGGAGTTGCACTTCTGATACATATATTAAATATCTACAGTTTCTGCACTGTTCTCAAAAAAGTCTTCATTAAACCCAGAAGACAACAGATAGAGCTTCTAAACCTACTCCTAAGGAAAGCTTGAAATTACAGGCACAGAAAAAAGTTTGCTGAGAAAGCGTGCGTAACTCACGTGTACTTTCAGTGAAAAAATACAAGGAAAAGAACAATATTTAATGCTTGGGAAGTGAAGAATATACAGAACATGATTTAACATAGCTACAGCAAATTGTTGCAGCAAATATTGATTAGATTTATGCTTCTCAGTCTTCACAGCTCTGCTTTCAAACGTGCAGATGAACTAAGATTTCAAGACAAAAAAGAAAACAGAAAAAGAAAACCTTTTAAAAAGCCACAATCATTTTAATTTAACTATGATTTTGCTGGAAGACATGAAAATGTGCACAGAAAAGCACATCAGCTAGCTGAGAGAAAACAACTAGGAATACAAATGATGAGTCTGAACGAGAGACTTGATTACAAAACCCTTCAGAGGGTGTACCAGTAAGGACTGAGGAGAAATCCAACCAAAGAGAAAGCTCTACAAGGTGATTACACTGCAGATTATTATTTTCAGACTCTAGTGGCCATTACAGAACCATTCATGTCAAACATCAATATTCTGCCACTCATCTTATGAAGTGCCAATAAAACAAGGGAAGCAGAAGTTTGTTTCTACATGGAAACATGTTATACAGAGAACAAAACAAAAATAACATGCACTGGTGCATCACTTCTCTTCATTCTGGAGGTATCTCAGACTTGGGTTTCCCCTCTCAGTGACTAGATGGGTTTTAGCAAAGCTGCATGCATGGAAAATGAGGGCAGAAAGGTTTTATTTTAAAAACTGCAAACCAGTTCCATACTTCAGATTGTATTTCACATACACGTATGAATTTTGGTAGCAGAACAGAAAGGTAAATGCTCATAATTCAATTCTCTACTTGCCTACTACAAATCTCTATTCCTTTATACCCTCCTTGCAGGCTTGGGTTGAGAACCTCCCCTCCTCAGCTCATAGTGATTTAACAGAGCTGCAGCATCTCTCCCTTTCCTCTCTCCTGAAACCTTTTCTCGCTTCATGACAACCTCAACTTCCCTTTCTATTTGTTATTGAATGCTAATTGCATCACTTTGGAATGCATTGGGGTACACATGGTAGCAAATACTGCACAAAGAAAAATGTGCCACAAGAGGAGAAGAACGTTAACAGCTTTGCATGCACCGAGATGAAGCCACTAAAGGAGGAGTAATTTTATCTACAAGTAGTATGCATGAACAAAAGGAAATATTTTTAGTGTCTGTATTGCCCAGCCTGTGATGAGGATCCGTCCTCTGATAAAGAAATACAAAAAAATACTTCTCACAGTTCGTATTTGCTCAGTTGAAGTACATTACACTTTAATGGATACAGATTCCCCACGTCTTGCCTTGCTTTCATTCCAGACTTCAGTACATAACACACTATAGCAAGAGAGATGGTTAGGGGGTGAAAAAAACCTCATAGATGCCACACAGGCATCCCCCAAAACCACCCTATTGCCAAAGTCACCACCGACTTGCGCATGTGCCATATTTTCTCTAGGCTATCAGAATATATTTCAGAGATGGAAAAATAAAGCCATATCATTGAAGTAAGAGACAGAAGCAATTCCACAGCAACAATAAAGGCCTTGTGTTATTTTACCTGAACAGCGGAATAACTTGGAAGGCAGGAGAAGGAAAAAAGGGGAAAGAGCACAAGTGATGCTGAAAACTGGGTAAAATACACACGGGGATATTTCAAGCTACTAAGTGACTAAGTCACATCATAGAACTTTAATGCCAGCCTCAGTATCCAGACCACTTGATGACAGACTAAGAGGTATTCTAGGCACACATAGGAAAGGAGCTAAAATTGTATACTAGGTGTCAGAGACAGCTCCAGTGGTAAGTGCAGACATGTTATTAGATACTACTACTCGAGTCCAAACATAGCATTCCATATGTCTCACAGGGAACAGTGTCATTGCAGATATTCTGATTTTTCAAACGAGTCAAAGCTGAACATTTATACTACATTTCTTTTAATCTAAAAAAAATTAATGTAATTAACGACAGCTTAAGGTTATTTTTCAGGAATGCCAAGCACTTTAACACATTTCACCTTTTTGCTGTGATTTTACATCTTTTAGAATCCATTTGTGACTAAGTTTCTTGCCATCAGAGGTTTGGATACTGCAACCTGATTTATATAACCAGACATTTTTTGTGCTTCTCTACACAACAGAAGCCTATTTGGTCATAAAGGTGCCAAAGACGGGAAGAAAAATTCTGTACAAGTGTCCAATCAGATTTTAAGCAAAAAAAAATAAGAAATCGCAGGAAATGGAAATGCTCACAAACTCATGCAAATGTAAAAAAGAAAGGAGCTCTTCTGTGAATAAAGACAGAATGATGGAACAAAGTGAACTGTAGAGTTTTACTCTCAAATTCTTACCAAAATTTGAATTTCTGCTGGATGCAGATCTAACCTACACTTAAAAGAAGCTGGCAATGCTTCAGCGTTGTGATCTGCCTTTTCCTGCCTGGTGCTTCTCATGAAAAGCAATGAATTTTTCTTTTGCAAACTAAGTTCACAGGGGCAAGACTGGATTTTGAGCAATCTGTTCACAGTTTCCCACCAATAACATGCCATTTTTCCCCACAGTGATGCTGTTTTAACTTCATGACCTTTTTCTCCCAAGTCAGTATAGGCTGCCATAAAGAAGCTTGCCTTTTTAATAAAGACATTATAAAGGAGTAGAAAGGAGATGCTAAATGCACAAAGTTAAAAAAAATTAAAGTGTGTGTGTGTGCATAAATTTAGATGTTAATAGGGCTCTTTTTTTCCAACTTAAATTGATTCAAAACCTTTTAAATAATTGCCACTATGCCACATAAAAAAGTGCTTCACCACTCAGAGAACAGTGTCCCTGCTGCTTTCAGTCACACTTCTCAAACGCTGCACCTTTTCACCCATGGAATAAAAAAAAGAATACAAAAATTACAGTTTATATGGAAAAAGCATAGAAACATTCCTCTCTTCTCTACATGGGATACTAAACACCTTTGAACAATTTCAGAAAGCTTCCGACAATTCCGACTATTTTCATGGAAAATAGAAAGGAATTGTAAATACAGTGCTAAAGATCTTATTTTGCTAATTGTAAGATTCAGCTGCAGGTCATGGTCTCTTGTCAGAGCCACCAGCGTGAGCCTCCTGGGCTGCTGAAGCAGCTCAAGGCTGCTGTCACTGAAATGCAGTTCCGTGGAAGTAAAACTTCCGTGTGGTTGGATAAAACATCTACAGACTCTAGAGGGAGTTCTAACTTTGCCATATATTTCCCCTTACAAACTTTTTATCAGTAGTTCAGAACAAAACAAACAAACAACAAAAAAGGCAAACCCATGCATGATGTTTCTTCTGAATATCTGCTTTTTCCCCTTCTCCTGTGTTACTGGGCAGAGTGGGAACTGACTGGGCACAGGCTAAGATCTGCTTTCTGCTGATCCTGACATGCACTTCAGTTTTCTTTCTTACCTGATCATGATGTACAGGAACTCTTTTAAAGTCAGTTGTTCCTGGGTGACTTTGGTGTACCTTCAGCCTGAGCATTTCACCAGAAATCACCAGATTTGTGATATTTAATGAAGATGAACTACACTCAGCCAGTCTCTAAATATTTAACACAGCAAAGAATTTGTAAAGATATTTTTACCAACATGAATTAGCTCCTCTCTAATGCAGTAATCCTGCCTGTGTATTCCTGTTGCCAAGTCACAGCGTGGGTTTTTGTGCCTGATGCTGGGACACACACTAGTGTACCCCAGCACAAGAATAGCTGGATCACAAAGCCAGCCAGCACGTCTGCCACACTCTCATGAATCCCTAAACCAGTTTTTAGCTTTGCCAGACCTCTTGAAGCAAGGGGATTTGCTTGGCATTGTGCAGTTGGTAAAAATGCCCCCAAGTTGTAGGAGGAACTGCTACAGAGCAGCCAAGGATGCAGCTGTGGTACCCACATCAGCTGTCTTCACACAGCATCTTACCCTGCCTTCCAGGATGGAAACAAATGTACCTTCTTTCCAGCTCTGATTGAACTTTGTTAGCTCACAAATACAGCAAACTGACCACTGAATATCAGAAACCCACAAAAAACAGAAGAGGACAATATATGACTCCAGTATTTCTTTATATTTCTTTATACTGGAGGTAAGCTTAAGCAACCTAATATTGCAGTTTTTCTGCTCTGAGGCACAGCGTTGTGTCAGCTCATCCTAGCTGAAGAAAATCGTAACAACTAGAATAAAGGCTGGTAATGCTTTATTACCATGTCCTCCTGTTAATCTAACATCTACTTTCACTTTTGCTATTGTCTCAAAAGCAGGTTAAAACTTTCCCCTTTCAGTAAAGATGACAATTTACAGTGAGGAAAAACCCACCAAAACTCACAAACATCCACGTTCCACACAAAAGCCTTCTACCTGTCCAAACATTCATTAACACAAAAAAAGGGGAGACTTGCATTTCAGATTATTCTCAGGGGATAAACATAGTGTATTGCATGGAGGTAACAACAAACTAGCTGTAGAAAAACTCAGATGACTTCTAATAAACTTCCATACCAGGGGAATAAAGGGAGACACTTAAGACACCTCCCAGCCTTCATCTCTCACTTCTACAGTGTTTTATGTTGCTACAACGGCATCAAAATCTACAAAAAACATATAGATATGAAAGACATGAACCACAGCTGCCTCCTGACTACTCGGTGGTTTCATTTTAAATCAAGGAGTAAAAACCTAGACACTAGGGCAATGAGGGGAAAAAAAAAGTAAACCGCATTAAAGTGATTTTTGAAGGAGCAAAAGGTTCACTAAGCCACATACTCTTTATTTTTAAAAGTGCTATTTCCCAAACTTGACCTAATTTCAAGTCAGTATTGCAGGATGCAACTATGCTGCACTTGAAAGGGCTTTTTAAGCACTATAAATACCCCCCTGCCTGCCAGCATCCGCCTGTTGAACCCCATGCAAGTGCAGAAGTCTTCTATTTTTTTTTGCTTCACTTTGTGAAGCAGTGGACAATCAGGAGAAGACCTGTACTACAAGTTTCGGTGGCGTTTCTGGGGTGACTTTCCCTTGAAGTAGTAATACAACAGGCAGCAAAGACACCTGGAGGAGGAACCCCAGCAGTCCCATCTCCTTGCTCTTTTCCATGTTTCCAAACCACCTTTTCAGCATTCAAAAGTTAAGCATTTGTACAAAGTATATTTTTTTTCCTCCTCACTATTGATTTAAAAACATTTTTCATAATAGGCTCTGAATAGCAGAGGGAAAAAAAAACATTTCACTGCTGTCAAAGAGAAGCAATGGAATAATGGACTGGCTGAAAACGTGTACTCCCCACACGCTGCTGAGCTCCTTGCACTCAAGTGAGCTGCAAGAAGTAAATTGCCTATTTGTGTAAATATGCCAAATGACTACTCATACCCTTGATGGCTGGCCACAAGCTGAAGTGCTCATTCCCAGCTCTAGATCACAAGCTTTTCATTGGTGCTGGTATGGGCTGTGACAGCAGGAAAGGGTTTTCAGGGTACTGCAATGCTGAAAATCAGTGCTTCAGGAAGGAAATGTGAAGTTGTTTGACAGAGGGATATTTGCCTGAGCATCACCGAGCTGTTAGGGACAGCAAGAACAGCCACAGTCAACAGGCCTGTGCTGTCAGCAATTCAAACCAGTAAGCAATCAGTAAAACAAATATGCAGAATTTACTAGGACTGGTTTTTGGAAAGAATGGCAGTTTTCCTGCTAAGTGTCTGATACTATTCTGTTAGCACTTACAACTTTGTGTGCTAGAACTTCACCGTGACCACAGGCTCCCTTCAGTCCGTGAGCAATTCTGCCAAACAGCGCAAACAAAACCCAAAGTTTTTAAACCAAGGTCAGATTAATGGTTGGGTTTTCTGGTTTTGGTTGTTTTGTTTTTATTCATTACATCTTTGATCTATCTGGGGTACAGCACATCGCCTTTGCTCCCTCTGAAGGGGATGGCAACTGCACTCAAGCTCAAGCCTTCACCGCGCAGTAATTCAGCCCTCCAGCTGTCCACAACTGCACTGTCACATCCTGAACTCTCACAGCAGTGAGGAAAAAGTAAGCTTCAACTTCCAGTTTATTTTTACAATCATTTTGAAGTCATTTATACTTGCACTTGAATTATTTTACAGTTATAAGCCAGTGCATTCAGTGACCACTGATCCAATTTGCATAGTTTATCATTTATGCGACACTGATGGCTGCTTAATATGTCCTAAACATAACCTTGAGACAACGGGAGCTCGAAGCATTTTGTAATTATATTCCTCAGTAGGAATCAAGTTCCACGGTTGACATATAGAAAGACCAAACTGTTCCTGCATTCAAAACAAAAATATTTCCTGTTCTTTCACCGTTAACTACTGAACACTCCAACTGTGGCTCATTGTAAAGCACTCCACGACTTTCTGAAGAGCACTTCAGAATTTCCTCCCCACTTTTGAAAGGATACAGGAGTTAGAGAAGCACAGAACTACAGCTGAAGTAGCGACATAGTAAGAAAATCTCAGCATCCTAAAGACACCTATGACTTACAATCACATCACTACTATTCAGCATAGTTAAAACGGGGTAAATAATTCAGTAGATCAGACCACAAGGATATGCTTTATCTTCACCTCCCAGCAACAGCTTTCCTATCAGTTAAATAGCTCCAGGTGATTTCAGGAGACAGTGATCCTTCAAAGATGGCTAAACCTTTACTATAAAAGCCAACCAGCTGCTTGTCGTGCAGATCTACTGAGGTGCTTACAAAGGTTTCATGAATAAATGGATAATTGTGGCTCAGACACCATAAAGGACAAAGCTCAGCAGCACTAGAGAGAAATACTTTGACTTGCATATGCACAGACAACTATAAATCAGTACCCCGAGCTTCTCCTTCCAAGCCTGCACTTAAGCTGTAGTTCATAGGCTGTCTCTTGTAGATGAGAACACACAAAAATCTCTAAGCCCAAGAAAGAACCTGCAGAATTCAAGCAGATTTATAGACCGAGTGGCCAGCTGGCAGTGGAGAAGTCAGCTTACTCATTAGTTTGCCTCCACGCAGGAGGAAAAAAAGAAAGAAAGAAAAAAAAAAAAGAATGTAAAAAACCCAACTAGAAAGTTGTTTAATAAAACAAGTGCAGTGGTTAAGATTAAAGCTGATCTCCAAAGCCTCTTAGCCCCTAAAATACACACTTTTATTTTTAAGGTGTCCTTTCATTCTGTTTCCCAGGCTTTACTATTGTTCAAATCTGCATTGCAAAAGCCATCTGTATGGAACTGGGACTGGAATAGGGATTCAGGGGACATCAGAAATACTCTGCAGATCCCTGTTAGACTGCTAAAGCCATTCCTAGTGCAGAGGTTTTCTTCCCTGCTTTTCTGCTCCACACTGGGGTAAAGCTGAGGTAAAGGGTGAGGTGCATTTAGCAGCTAACTACTAATCAACAAGCTGTTAAACTTGGCATTTACCCATTCTCAATAGCAAAGATCCCAACGTTTTTAAAGTTGGAAGTCCTCAGGGAAGGTAGCTGCTAAAAACCAAAGCCTGAGCAGAAGATCCTCCTCTGAGAGCCTGAGCAAGTAGGCAGGGGGGGAGCCCAAGGGCTCTGGAAACTTGCTTTTTGAGAGATTCGAATAAAAAGTCAAATAAGAAAGAAATGAGGAGCTGAAATCATTGTTTAAAGAAGGGCAGGAGGAACTCTGAACGAGTAAGGAGGAGAAAGGAGTCATTTCCACCTCTTTCATAACACTACAGGGAACATTCACAAGTTGAGAGGAAGGAGACACAAGCACAACACCCAAGCTAAAACCTGTCCCCTCCTCTCAAAACCTGTCCTCTCCAACTCCGTCTGCTGCTCCACCAGATGGACAGAGCACTCAAGCAGATGGCTCAGATGGATTTCTCCAAAAATCCAGGAGAAGAAAAGCAAAGGAAAGCTGGCCTCCCGAGCTCAGGAGCCACTTCCCAGCGTGCACGAAAGGCTGCACCAAGCCTGATTTCCATGCAAACACACACAACTGGCAAAGAAAAAAACCAAACCCCAAAACCCAAACATGCCATGAAGATGGTCAACTATCAACTGGTGAGCTCCTGAGGAGGCGAGACCTAAGCCCAGACCACCCCGAGAGCTGAGTCAGGGTGAGGAGCATCAACATCTACTCCTGCATTATACAGCCTAAAATATTTATTAAGCAGGCTGCTAATGATAACTTTATCCTCCAGCTGATCACCTCTCCTGGGCAGCTAAATATTAACACCAGGTTGTTCTTCCTAGCTCATTTAGCGAGCCAGATCCAATTTAAATGAGGGTATCCTTGAGGAGCAATCCCTGTGAATAATGACCCTGACTCGTTTCAGTTGTGACTGACTTGGGCTTTCAGGGTACTTTATAGTTTGTAGAAGAGGCACTGTGCAGCCCACCCTGCTCAGGCTGGGGCCAGGAGCTCCTGCGGTGGTTCCTGGTGGTTTCACACCGTGTCCCCGCAGGCGGGGGAGGGAGCACAGACACGCCACACACCGCCGTGTGACATCTTCCCACTCAAGCGTCCCCAGAGAGCTTTCCCCTCGCTCGTCCTTCCCAGACAAGCGTTGTTGTTCTTTTCATTCCCCAGGATTGAGAGGAGGCAACGCGGTGAGGCGGGAGATGCAGCCAGCACCTCGCCCACAGCCTCGCACCTCCCTCACCATTTATCTGCTCGTTTCATTTAGCTATACCAGGCTGTTTGGGTTCTCATCGCTCAGCAAACCCCCAGAACACGGGGCAACTGACCTGCCCCGGGCCTGCGGCGCTCAGGGGACGCTGGTGGCCCCCGCCACAGCGGCCAGGCCCGACCCCGCCGGCTGGCAGCCCCCGGCCTACCTGGGCTCCCGGGCACAGCTCCGCCATGTTCCCTCAGCGCAGCTCCGCCATGTCCCTCAGTGCAGCTCCGGCCATGTTCCCTCAGACAGCGCAGCTCCACCATGTCCCCTCAAGGCAGTGCAGCTCCACCATGTCCCCTCAGCGAAGCTCCGGCCATGTCCCCTCAGACCACGCAGCTCCACCATGTCCCCTCAGTGCAAGTCCAGCCATGTCCCCTCAAGGCAGTGCAGCTCCACCATGTTCCCTCAGTGCAGCTGCGGCCATGTCCCCTCAGACCACGCAGCTCCACCATGTCCCCTCAGTGCAGCTCCACCATGTCCCTCAGTGCAGGTCCAACCATGTTCCCTCAAGGCAGTGCAGCTCCACCACGTTCCCTCAGTGCAGGTCCAGCCATGTCCCCTCACACATCTCAGCTCCTGCCAGCCGAGGGGCTCCTCTCCCTCTGGGAACGGCCGGAGGGAGGCGGCAGGCGCTAACGAGCTCATTAAGGGCAGGGCCTCATCACGCTCCTCAGTTTCACATGGGCCATGATCTCTCTTTCTTTCTCCCCCATTGACCCTTTCTTTGCCAGGTGCCCCCCAGCAGTGCCTGGCCGCCCCCAGCTCCCCTTTCCTCACCCCTCTGACCCAAGAACCCAATGGCAGCTCCATTTTGTTATATTTTTCCTGTCAGTATTCAATTTAAGTAAATTGTGGGCCAGATTTAACAACCCCTTTGCTACCGTCATGATGCCAGGGCTAAGAATTGCCCCCTTCCACATCTGCTGGGTGTTTTAGACTTGTAAAAGATAGCAAAGGAGAAACCATGAGGGAAGTTTGTGGTCTCTTGGAGTCAGGGGCAATACCTGCCCCAACCCAGGCTTCCCTCAGCCACCACAGCTGGTCACAGCCATGTACAGACCTTTTTCATATTTCAGCAACCACATATGCACAAACATTTCCTGATTTCCTGGTTGAAGTCACCAGAAGATGTTCAAGAGAAGAGCAAGGGACAAGCAGCTTGCCAGGCATTCTGCACCATCAGAGACAACAAACCAAACACTCAGTCTTCCCCCAGACCCCTCACAATCTTTGTTTGCATCACAGCTGTTCTTCTACCAAAATACCCTGTGTTTCCTTAGAAATTCCCACTTTGTCTTTTTTTTTCTCCCAGAGAATCTGTTTCTGGGTCAAAAATTAGCAAAATGAATGCACATACTTGCTGGTTTCCCCATTCCCATTTAGAGTTTGTTACTGGGTAAATAAAAGTCACTGGAGCATCTTATACCATTATCCATAAAATGTGCCAGTAGAGGATTTTCTGTGGGTACTAACAGTTGTTGAACTGAAAGATCCCATAAAGCCAAACACTTGGGATGTGCAATCTGCCCAGAGCACACCGCATTAACACTGTGACTTTTTCAAAATGTAATGACCTTGGTCATTATTTAAATCAGCTGCTGTTCAGATTGTCACCTTTGCTATTACAAAATCATTTATGAGGTGGCGTATCTCATGGCTTTTCAGACTCCTGCTGGGTTTCTGAAGCCTGTAATGACCTTGGATCTCATGGACAGGGGAAGTGACACCGACCCCTGCATAAACATCACAGGCATCACAAGAGAAAAGCTCTGGAACAGCATGGGACTTAGCATGAAACATGCTTTGAAAGGGAAGGAGGACTGATCTGTCTGACATTTTATGCTTACTCTTCTGTTAACTTCTTTGTGCCACTGCAGCTGCTCTGAGCAGCCATCATGGCCTCCTTCCCCAGTTCAACAGCCAAGCACCTTCTGCCAGAGCTCTCCAGCAGGTTTTAGTCTACCCCAACCAGGTTAGCTAAGGGGTTTTTTTTAAGCAGTTTCTGCTGATTTGGCTGATTTCAACTCAACCCTTCACACAGGGATCCTAGGTGGCAGATCAATGACCTGATAGCTACTGACTGAGAACAGAGAAGAGGGGGAACCACAAATGCCAGCCAGGGCAAGGCAGAAGCACGCTCAGAGCACTTGGTGTCACCATGGCTGTACCTGGTTATCTGGCACCACAGTTGCTCCAGTCGTGCCTACAGCACCTTACTCAAATTGGCTTGTTAGTAACTTGTGAACTGGCTCCCTGTCTGCTGAAATTAAAAGATGTTGAATTCATCTTTATGGCTGAGAGCTGCAGGACATGGAAGAGAGAGATGGCTGTCCCAATGGAAGGCAGGAGATATCACATATACAGGCAAAGTTCCCTTGATGCCAAATCCAGAACTACTGTCTTCTAAAGTAGCCTCGATCTCAAACTCAATATGTAGTACAAACAGGCTTCAAGGATGGATGTTCACTAAAGAAGTACAAGGGAGGACTGTATTTTGCTTGTATAACATTTCAGTCAGTCAGGAATATTCTGTAAAAAGCAGGACTGGGAAGAGGGGAAGAAATGTAGAATATTATAGTTTTTCTGCAAGGTATCCTGTAATATTGTGACCAGATGGTTTCTGACTCTCGTTAGATCCCAAGTAATATGAAAAAGGGTCAGTACCTGACATTTTCAAAGCACAGCAGCACTGACCACTTTACCTTCATAGGGACTTCAGGCAGATTGCTGTGCAATTTAGTTACCTTAGTAACATCAGACAGCATGTAGACTTGCAAATAGTTGTTATGTCACCTTGCCAATCTGCTGCTAAACCTATCAGGAATGCAGATCAAGCAGTCAATTACAGGGATATCACTCAAATTCATTATACTTCCATGTAAGAAAACCATTACTTCTTTGCTTATGAAATTAGCTTAATCCCAGTGGGGAACCCCACATCTTTTAATATGATTTTTTTTTCAGTCAAAAAAAATCTTAAAAGAACTGGTTATTCATTATTTCTGTTCCTTCTGAAACAATTTTGCATAAATGATATGACATGGCCTCAAAACAATACTGTCCTGATTTTCTTAATATTACATACACTTAATTTTCAGTTGGGAATTATATGCAGAAGCAGCAGGTTTTGAAATACTAGAAACCAGTGAACCTTGCATATACAAAGAAGGGAAATGCTCTTTTCATAGATAGCATGAACTATGGATGATGACGATGAAAAACAAATCTAATATTCATTGTTCTGCAAGCAAAACGAAGTCTGAATGAAGCCTTTTTAAAAATTTATTTTCTAAAAAACAAATACCACTTCATTATAAATGTAACAAGACATCAATTAAAGGGAAACTTGGCCTGAAATAAAGACATATACAAGTGTATTTATTATTTTAAAACATTGATAGGGCTGGTTGCTTGTTAAAATGCCTCATTTGAGGAGGATGGAGAATTATGTTGGTCAGTGTGCAATTAGGATGATTTGTGCTGTCTCTCCAGCAGACAATTGCACTGGCAGCTGGGGTAGTAAGGCCTTAGATCACCACTCCTAAACGGATGGGATGGAGCACATTTGTTATAGTCCTGCCTCTGGGGTCATCTCTTTTTACAAATAAAGTCTGTCTTGAAAGGACCAGATTCTCCCTCGTGATAAATCTCCTGTCTTGAAAGTAAAGTTGAAAAAAAATAAATCAGGAAACTTTTGGTGAAGTTAGTTTCTTTCTGTAATTAACAGTTAACAATAATAAGAACTAAATGAGGCTCTTGACTTTTATGTAATTTAGCAGGAAGCAGAATCTCTCCCATGACACTACTTTACATAGGAATGATGGCAAGGTTAAACATACTGTCCTCATAACTCAAACTTCACCCTCCTTCACTTCACTAATTTTTTCACATGTTTTCGGCACCCAAACTTGAGCTAGAACATAGTTCAGCTCCTCAGTGAGAAAGACAGATTTCTCAGGCAGCATCTTGGGAGGCTTTAAAGTGAACCGTAGGTTAGGGTCCACTTTTTCTGAAAGTGGACCCTTGGTACACCAAGTTAAATGGGTAGATGGATGGTGTTTACCACGCTGGATGCTAAACCCCTTCTGGAAACCTAGGTACAAGTGGTAAAGTGGGAGGTAAGGCTGGAGGTTTGTGTTGCTTTCCTTAAAAGGAATGGAAGCAGCTGGATATTTTCTGGTAGCCCCATTACAATCCCAATGAGGATAATATGATTATCCACCTGAGTGGCTAATTGCAAGAATCAGACTGTTGTGCACAAATGTGTACGTTTATTATACATAATATATGGATATGTATACCAAATTTGTGCCAAACAGCTGTTTATTTTAGAGGAGACAGCTGTTACTGGGATTCAGTTTCTGATTTTTTTCAAATGTCACAGGAAGAAACATTGCATGTTAGCTTACAGTTACATAAACTGCTCGCTAGAATTAATAAACTTTCTGAAAACCACACACAGAATTGCATTAATAATGAAGACTACTCATTACCATTTCAATCTCTTATGCTGTGACCTGATGAAAAATAAGTTTTAAAAGTACATTATTGACTAAGCACATAGCTATTTTTCATAATCATAATTTTCACTTATTAATATTGGAAGCAGTGTAGTAAGTTTCACTTAACATTTATAATTTTTAAATTTCATTCAAAATTATCTTAAATTCTAAATATGCACCAATTGTACAGTATTTCAGCAATAAAAGTTTAGCTGGGATAAGAGCCCTATTTTACAAGGTCCTGTAAAAATACATAGTGAGAGACAAACATAAATGTGACACTTTAAAATGCTAGGCTGGAGCAAGGGCATGTAACACTCTTGTTCCTGCATTGCAAGTGGAAACAAGTCTGTATGGTCAAATTTCTAGAAGTGCAAGTCTTTTCCTGTTCTCACTGAAATAATAATTAATGCCTTTGCAAGCACCGTGGCACAACTTTGCCAAACCAGACTCTGAGCTTTTTAGAAAAGATGTTAAAATGTGGGCTCTAAATCATTTTAGGTTTGCCCAGGTCAAAGGAGATAATTGGAAGATCGAGATACTGAAATGCTTAGTCCTTTTTTTAGTGCGTCAAGAACAAGCTTTTCTTCTCTTCCTGGTCCTCGTTTCATCTGGACAATAAAGGCTAAAATTTGAAATTTTAAGTACTAACTGCATTATATATGGGAGCAGTAATTTTTAAACTAATATGGCTTAAAATATTTAAATAAAACCCTAAGAGAATATACAATTTTCTTGTCATTATGCTAACTCTACCTTAAAAAAAAAATCTTTGTTTTAATAAAAAATTACTTAATAGCAGAGCAGCATATTCACAATTTGCCAAAATTAGAGGGAACAAGTCTCATTATGAAGATTGAGCAAAATACAGGTATTTAATTTTTCACAATAAATAGTAAATTAGTTCAAAAGTAATAGTACTATGACCTCTCTGATAGATCTGTTTGTTCAGTGCCTCAAACCTTTCTTGATGGTCTGCACACTGCAAGTTTGGCTGCTTCCATGCAGTGACACTCATCCACCTTTTGTCCATCTGTCCTCATCTCCACTGCACATCCCTCTGCCTGCCCTGGGCCAGCTTCTGCCCTGAATCTGCACAGTTCCTCTTCAAGCTCTGCATCTGGCCAGGGATCACCTGGAACCACGCTGTGGTGAGATCTGGGGAGGAATCTGCCTCTTATGTGAATGAATCTGAAAACAGCCATGAGAGGAAAGACAGACTGCCCTATTGAGGGCAGCTGAACTGTATGCAATGAAAGATGGAGCAAGTGGAAAGGATTGCTTGAAAATAAATCAGCGATATAACAGTTGTAATGTCAGCTTGTGCATTTAATGTGTGCTGTAGCTGAAGCCCCAGCACTCTAAATTGTCAGCTAAAGGTCAGAGTCATTCCCCCGGGGTCAGGCTGTGGAAGCAGGTTTTTTATGAAAGAATAGAGCAGGAGCAGGCAAAGTAGAGCTCAGGTCTCCAAAACACACAGACAGGTCAAAGGCTGCATTGCTTCTGCCAAGAACTTACAGCAATAAATTCTGTTAGGTTTGGCATACGTGTGGATCTCATAGATCTTGCCATGCTGTTTCCCAGTGCCAACTTTTCCCAAGCTGGGGCTCTCCCGATGGCCACCAGAATTGCTGCTTACTGTACCCTGCTTAGTAGCTGCTGTGTTCGTCTCAGTCCTCTCATCTGAACTAGCCTGATTAAAATAAATCAGATGACAGTTGGACAATACCTCAGGCACATGGTGTGACTCCTGGGGATCCATGCAAAAGTACAGGAGTTGGACTTGGTGATCCTGGAGGGTCCCTTCCAACTCAACATGTTCTATGATTCTATCAAATACTCATACTGTAGCAACAGACCATCCTAAGTACCAAACCAAGTTAAGTATGTAGCTAGACCCTTGTTTTGCACATCTGACACATCTTTTGGGAACAAATCCTGCACTTTCTGTAGTCGTGATTACGCTTTAGAAATCAAAAACTGAAGATGTGTGTTATGCGTCATTCTCTCTAAATGAGTCCATCAAATTATGTAAAATATATAATAGTTTTTAAAGTGGCTATAAGGCACTTTAAATATCCTGTTACCTCATATATTAAAATAAGATAATTGATCAAGCCCGTTCTAATGAACTTCAAACATTTCTACTTTTGGTTACAGCTCCTTCCTTCAACATAAGAAATGACACATCTCTGATTTCTATTTTTAGTCAGAATTTTAACTTTGAAATAGCAAAAATACAAGCTGTGTAAATACCAGCTGTGAAAACAGGTTTTCTAATTCCATCCTATTCACACTTCATGGGTTAATACTTCATTGGCTTGAGCACTGAAGGGTAAATCATAGCAGCACAAGGAGGACAGAAACATAAATATCTCAATTTCAGACAATTTTAAACACGTTTTCTTGAAAGTGGTATTATTCTAAGGGTCACTTAAATGCAAATATTTACATATATAATAGATGTGGTATTTTGGCATGGATTTTCACATCAGCTTTTAATGTGCAACATTTCTGCTTCCCTAGCAAAGTTGTAGTTCAAACATAGACTGTAAAGTTGAGATGTTGGCAAAAGCTGTGGCAGCAGCTTTAGAGTGCAGATACAGATACAGATAGATGTTCCTACAGGCCAACCTTTCAGCCTTGGGCATGCAGGAGTGTAGATCTGATCTTGGGTAAGCACTCGCTAATGGGATAAGTTTGAACTTAATTGCCTGTTTGCACTTTCAATTACCAGACCCAGCATAGGATTTTATGCACAGAGCAGTGTGAGGGTTAGGACCTCATCGACCCACAGGAACAGTGCAACTGCAAAGCAGCAGATGAAAAGACACACTCAGACATTGGTCTAGCCAATTTCTCCTTCTAGTTTCCAATAATCTGATAAATTCAACAAAAAGCATTCGATATTTCATTCCCTTAAGTTTTAATCTGTTCGCTTCCTCCTTGATTTTCATGGCTCTCTGGCAAAGTTATTTTGCAGGAACATTTTGTGATGGAGGCACTGAACCGAGAGGCAAATTAGTTCAGTTCAGCTCTCGGGTTTGCTCCAGACTGCCTTTATCATGTCAGGCACATTGTTTAACCTCATGGTATCTCAGGTCCCATCTGTATCACGGGGAAAGCACAACCTGCCTCACAGAGAGACTTATGAGGATACAACCAAACCTCAGGAGATTCTCAGACACAGCATATCTGAATGGCCTGAATAAACACACACAGTGAAAACAGGTTTCTGTTCCCCTCCTGTTTATAATTCATGGGTTGCTACTTCATTACCTTTAGCACTGAAGGATAATTTATATCATCACAAAAAGGAAATAAACATTAGTAACTTCATTCTGTAGCATTCTATACACGGTTTGCTTTAAGATGGGATTGGTCTAAGGATCCATACAAATGCAAAGCAATAGGGAAGAAGATCCTTTGCTTTTAACTAATTCAACACAAGTGCTTAATATTCCTAGCACAACAGAAGGCCATTTTCCTCTTAAATCCATGGCATTTAGCTTTAAAACCCGGTAAAACATGAAAAGTAGATACCTAATAGCATGTCCACGCTATATTCACTGCTGTGATTGTTGAGTAGCTCAGGCTTTTCTGAGGTAGCTTTTAACTTCCAGGCCATGCTGCTGCCTGAAACTCCCTCCTGGCTTTTTTGAGTGGTTCATCTTCTCTGACAACCCAATATTGCCCTGGCCTGTTCATCAACTGATTCAACTCAATAAACCAGAGGCAAGAGTTCATTAATTAGAGACAAAGCTGGCTTAGGTGAATCTGCACTACTGCCATAACTGAAATAGGAAAAAAACAAAGGCCATGTACAGACCTTTTTCATATTTCAGCAACCACATATGCACAAACATTTCCTGATTTCCTGGTTGAAGTCACCAGAAGATGTTCAAGAGAAGAGCAATTTTAAGCCACAATAGAAGATCTGGATTTTAAAAGAAGTTTTACTTTAGATGACATGGAGCCTGAAATACTAGGGGCTAAATCATTAAAGGCTGAGTGTAAAGAAGCAAAACAAGTGATAGGAGAAGGAAATTGAAGTAAGGATGTAATGTAGGTGTAGTGTTTGAGATAAATTATTTCCAGTTCTAGTATCTCCAATAATGATGAGGGGAAAAGGAACAACTGGCCAATGTCACCCAGATGAAATTAGGAAATCAAATACAGCAAGGACAAACTAGAGACATCAGAAATGTGAATGAGATTGAACTTCAAATGCTTCAAAATAACACATCTTTGGAAAAAAATAATTGAAAAAACATTAACGGGAATGAAGAAATGTAAATGTGGATGTGCTGGAGCAGTGAGCAATGACTGATGGAATATTCTATAGTTACGATAGCAAGCATAAGAACTCTATGGCAGCAAAAGAAGATCAAGTGCTCAGCTCAGAGAGCAAAAGACAAAGATGTTGGACCACTGAAATACAGTTTTTACATATACGTAAATTTTGAGAATTCTGTATTATCTAATCTGGTCTGCGTATGCAATTTATGGCATTTATCACTAAAAATTGAGGATAAACAATTTTACATGAAAACAGCAACACCAGGGAATTCAATATTTCTTTTATAACTAGATTAACAAAAGATGGAATCTAATGTCTTTTTATACACTGCATTTTTTAAGATAAGCACTGCTCATAGTACAAAATATTCATTGCACATTGATAAAAATCAGATGACCACAGTGTATCCAGTGACTCAAACCTTTCTCCAGAATGCAGTAAGGAATAATTACAGAAAATACTTTTTGAGGCTACACAGGGCTGGTCAGACTCTGAAGAAGAAGAAATATTATTAAAAATCCTATAATCTGTAGATGAGGATCTTCAGAGCACAATGTATCCAGCTGCTTCCACCTCAGTGCTTGTTTCCTCCAGCTTCCTTTGAACACTCTCAGCCACAATATTTGTTTTATGTGCTTTGAAGGTTCCGCAAATAACTGTGCTTTTTATTTCATCTTGGGGAGTTGCTGGGGCTGACATAACTTGGCATTGGGCTAATATTTGATGTAAGGAATGGGAAGCATATCAAAAGACACATGAAGCAACTTATTGGTAGAAATTCAGCACATTCTGTTTTTGAAGCACTGCTGATTTGTGTTATTTGGAGGGACATCAGTTTGATTCTTCTCCAAAGAAGATGGCACTGATGGTTATCCAGCATAGCTGCAAAGATATATTTTACTGACAGAGAACTAGATATATTCATTAGAAAAGCAATCCAGGAGAGAGATTATTTTTTCAGTTTGAGGGTCAAAGATTGAAAAGTGATAATTAAAGCAAAGGGAGGATCATATTCATTGCTTCACTAGTAGTGAGATCAAGATTTGGGTAAAGCGCTAAAGAAATATAAAAGAACTTGGTAACTTTGAGTGGACATCAAAACTAAACCTCATGGACGAGCAGCATGATCTGCCAGGCTTGACAGATGGGCCATATAATTGCAAAAACTGAAAGATGAAAATATGAAACAGAATGAGGTGAATTCTGAGCCAGTGGTATTGATATGAGACCACATTTACTCATTTACGAATGTGTTTCTTTTATTTTTTTTCCGTAAATTTTACTACAGTGTAAATGTAAGAAATAAAAATAAAATATTTTATAGTCTATGGGTTAGAAACTTAGCTCAGAAGAACCTTCCATGACCCCAAAAACTGCATTATGATTATTTTAGCTACAGTTCAATAAGCAAGACTGAATATAAGATGCTTCCTGTTTCTTATAAATAGATTCTAACTGAAACACCATGGAACTCACCATACTCATTGAACTGAGTACTTTGAAGAGCAGTGTTTAACTCAGAATGAAATTAGACCTTGAAGAAGGTTAAAAACTGAGAAGACACCTGAGCAAACCATATAATCCGTGCCTCAACCAGGCCACCTCTTTCAGGCTTTAAGATGAAAAAGACTGTGGGCTCATTTTGATGCAAAGTTCACAATCTGAAAAAATCATGCCTCAGTCTGAAACATAAAATGAAGCATTTTTCATATGGGAAACAGAATACGTAAAGGAAAGGGAAAGACCCTTGCAAAACTGATGAAGAGGGTATCTGTATTGGTGATACTAACAAGGAGTTCAGATTCTACTCTGTTCATCCCCATCACTAACAAGCAAGGTGAGACCTCAAAGAAAAGGGATGTTCCCAAATTGCTAAAGGGAGAAATAAAGTCGCATTTTCCAATTCAAAGCATTAGCAATATCCAGAAAGTCCAACAGAACACGTTTTTCTATTTTAAATTAATTTCTGACAGCACTGACACTAACTAGAGTTCATGTGCATTTTCATGTCACAGGATAATTGTCAAAAAGAATTTTAATTAAGATAATTTTGCCACAAACTATGTGAACATTAATGAAATATAGAAAACATTGTTTCTCTAAATGTCTTTTGCCATACAGGCTGCCTAATTGCAACATATTTCCAGGCTGCTGCATCTACTACTTTAGGGTATTCAAGCTCAGAATAAAAAACTAATCTGTAATACTATCAAAGTACTCCTATCTGCTAGGAAAACACAAAGTGTGATAATAGATACTAACATTCAGGGCCAAAAGGTGACTTTAAACCACAAAGTCCTACTTTAGGTCTAGACAAACATTTCTGCTGCAATATCAGAAGCTGCTTACTTTGCTTCCTGCTTTGCTAGTATTTCACTGGGCTGCTTGAAATTACCTATTAGAAGCATTTTATTGCCCATTTGCTTTTATTAAAACACTTTAGATGGAAATGTATGTGTATTTAGATATGTGAGCGGTTTAGAAACAAGCAAAATGGAACACAGCCTTGATTATGGCTGAATCAGTTTGGGGACACGGGAGCCGTTTTCTGGCAAGAAGCGAAGAAATAATTGAATCTGCAAATTCCCAATTTCCTTTTTATCCATTAAGTCTGAGGCAGAATTGGTCCATGTGTGCTGTCCACCTTGCAGAAATGGCCTCACCAAACCGTGCCCACCAAGGTCCCCTAAGCTGCTGCTGCGAGCTGGCCCCCACCACTCCTGTTCCCAAGGCTGGAGCCATAAACTTAATGGATGTGTAGGAATGGGCTTTTGTGGAAGCATCTGCAGGATTTGTACAGAAGTGATGTGATTCTGTTTACCCTGCCCATTACAGGATTGAGGTACACGTAGTCTGGATGCATAAACTTCTTCACATAGATATTTTTGGGGCTAAAAAGACAAGAAAAGCTTGATGGTTATCCCTGAAAAGGGTCTTCACTCAAAAAAGGCTGGCACTGAACTAAGAGGAAAGTATCTCTGCTGCGAGAGGTGCATAACCCATCCTACAGTGACTTGACTGCATTGGAGATAAGGCGTGGAAAAAAGCCAGAAAAGAGGAACAGCAGTGAGCTGTTACATTGCTTTAAAAACAAAAAATCCAACATGTTCAAGGAGAACACCTGGCTGCCATCCACATCGGTCAGGGCCAGCAAAATCTGGCTCTGAACGTCCAGAAGATGGAAGGGAGAAGCCTTGCCCAGGGGAACGTCTCCAGAAAGGAGCAAAAGAGGACAGGGAGGAACTTGAACTGCTCCAGGGCAACCCAGAGCTGCCTGGCAGATGAAACAGGGAGCAAGGAACTGAGCTGAGCATATTTTTTTACTTTGAAAAATGTTTGGGACGCAAGCTTCTATCATGCTCCAGTTCAAACTCTGTACAGCATAAAGTTCTCAAGTAAAGGTGTAGTATTGCTTTTTCATTATCCCCTTTAAAATAATCATTAAAGGCATAAACATATTCTTCAGATAACTTTTTAATCCTGTTGGATTTCTTTTTTTTTATCCATACAGAACAGCTGCACATTTCAGCTTAGTCTTTGGTGGAAGGATGTCATCTGCTCTTAGAGATGGAACATTTGGAGACCTCATCAGCATCAGTTATGTCCTGCCTCAGCATTTAGTTTTTCTTTCTTTCCTACAGAATGTTATTCAGGAGCTATTTTATTATTCAATATATTGAATACACACCCTTCCCAGAAAACAATAGCCCCTCTAAACAGTTCAGTGAAAATACGTTTTTACTTCTAAAACATATTAGTATCATGCATGAGCTGGAACCAGTTTCTCTTCAGTGAAAAATACGAAGCTCAGTTTCAGTATGCATTAGCCAAATAATCAAGCCCAGATTGTCCCACAAGGAACATCAATAACTAAATTATACAAGACACAGTAAAAATTAATCGTTTTTACTTCCATCAGAATGCTAGATAATATACGACAGATAGCTCCCCGTGGCGTGTGGCTAGAAGTGACATTATTTAATGACCTTAACATCTGGACAGTTAAGACCACGCGGGATAAATTTCTAATATGTTACTGCTTCTTCCATTGTTCTAAATTATAAGAATTGATCTGCTGGGGGAAATACATCTCATTCCTGTGACTGTCATTCCCAGAGGAGTGAGAGTCCTTCCCAGACAGCCCCACTATGGGAAGAACAATGCAAAACTCAGTTTGTATGAGGAGCCAGGAGCCATGTCTCTGCTGCTCTTAGTACGTCCAGGTCACCATTAGTTGTAACACTGATCTTTCCAGCCTTTGCTAGTTTCCATTGTAAACTCATATTTTGTTAATGTATTATTGGTCATGATATGTTGGCTCCCTATTATGGCCTCTTAGGATTTTTTTCTATATAATTTTGAACATACTCTAAACGTTTTATTTTAAATTCCCTGTTATTTACAATAATCCTGTTCATTTTTTTCGGCCCCACGTTTCTCAGTGAGGAGCTCTGTGCTGTTCCCCTCTGCAGGTGGCTGGATCACAGCAATCCAGAGCAGACACCCACTGTGACAATGACTGGATTGCTCCATATTTTACAGAGGACAATAGTCCAGGAGAACAGAATATCAAAGACTAAATTTGAAAATTGAAGAATTTGAGAGATAACTCAATAAATCACCATTGCTCAAGGTTGATTACCATAAAATGCTGATTCAGGGTAATTTAGAGAAATATATACATTTACTTTAGGCACTTGGAGATTCATAGCACAGTAAACCTTTACATCTTGTCTATCTCATGAATAGTCAAAATGTATTTTAGCTGGGGCCATCTATTTATTTCAAGTGCTACACCTTAAGTTTCTTAACCATTCATTAAATATCCTATAAAATTATTTTTAAATATACATAAGTTAAAAAAATTAGAAAAATTACTCCATTTCTGCACAAGCACAGCATCCGAGGGGTTTGTCCTCACATAACTGCATTGCAGGCCTGGGCATGATTGCTGTAAAAATTGCTATTTTTCAATATACATGGGAGAGTCATATATCAAGGATTATTTTTCATTCAGAGAGGTGGAAACCATTACTTCAACTCTAATTGTACTATTATTCTAAATATAATTGGAGCACAGACGGTGGTAGCTCTGGTGTTGTTAAGATAGATAAGTTAGAGCTTGCACTCTCTGCCTGTTGGGAATTTTAACTTTTCTTCTATCAAGTGGAGAAGTTTGAGATATTCTTGAAGACAACACAATTTTTTCAAATGGCTTAGTGTATTCCTGAATGCCAATTAATTAGTCAGGAAGACAGCTGAAGTACATAAATCTAAAGTACTGTTTAATGTTAGCTCAGTAAAATTCTTCCACAAAACCCAATACATTATGTGCAACAACATAGATTGGTATTTTACAGATGTTAAGCTTGCGAATAACTAAGATTATCCTAACTCCTGTCCCACTGTACACATGCACACTGTCATGATGAATTTGAAAAAAAAGAAAACACTACAAAATCCCTCCCAACCATAGATCAGGACTGACAGCTTCACCTCTGCAGCATCCCTTGACATCTCCACACAAAGCAGCAGAAGCCTGGGGAGAAGCCTCCCTTACCACACCAAGGGTTTCTACAGTGTTGGTCTCCCAGCAAACAGCAAAGTGTGCACTAGGCTCAAGCCTCTCTCATTTGTAATATTTGCAATTTGCATAAGAATATTAGTAAGACTGTAATTTATAGAATTCTTAGTAAGAAAACTGCATTCAGCGTAGAAGGTACAAAACTTGCCTATAAAATAGTGCAACAAGGATTGCTATTAATAACAAGGGTTGAGGGAATGATGCAATAAAAATATGCAGAAGGTTATTTGAACATGTTTTATCTCCTATATTTTTAACATATACATACACACCCCTCTGATATTATATTTAATCTATTATAAAACAAAGGTATATCTTTAAAGCTTTATTATATATGGAATTGGAAGAACTGTCACCTGTCTTCATGATCTCAATAGTATATTTTACTGAAACAAGAGGTTACATTTAAATACATTTTAATATTTGCTTGGTCAAATGAAACAACATAAAAAGCAAAAGATTTTGCTTCAATAAACTTGTGTCAATCTAAGTGAACTCTGAATGACTTAAAAGTCCTGGCAAATGCAGAATGAGTATTTAAAAAATTGCATCCGAGGAATAAAAAAGTTAGGGAGTGAAAAAAAAAAGAAAAAAGGTCAAGGAAATCAGCCAATAAAAGGGATTGGGAAAAGGGAGGGGAAAAGCACCTTCAAAGATTTTTTTTTTAAAAGGCAAATGAAAGTTGACCAATAAACATTAAAGATCAAGGAATGAATGATGTGAAAAAAGTTATGTCCGAACTCTGGAAGACTGAAATGTACGTCTTTAAAACCAGTTGCTTCTCTGTCCTTATCTGATAATAAAATTGAATTAATTAAAAGATTGACAGTGGTGACCTTTTTATATATTACTATAAGGATTTAACCATTAATTTCAGAGTATTTCCAATTAGAAGTCAGATTAATTTTTAATCATCGTTTAATGCAATTTCATATTACAAAAGCGGTTCATTCCTTTTATGAGCAGTTTCATAGTGAAATCTGTGTAAACCATCACAGCCACAACCCAAAGAGGTGCTGTGGCTGTTTCTCTTCCCGTTACTGTTGATGGGAGTATTTTCTTACTATTCTCAATAGGACTAAGTGAATTAAATCACTTATGTGGCCTTTGTAAAGTCAAGTGTGGCTAATTAGTTATTTGTGCTCTCACATAGATGATCTTGAGTAGGTAATAATTGCACTGAATACGCATTAACTTCAGGAAAGACCCTGAAAATTGGCTTGAGAAGTAATGAATTAGATAGCAAATATGTCATTTGAAAACTTCCTCTGAGTTAATTCAAGCATTAGTCATTGCTCTGATCGCACCACACCAGCGTGGTAAGTGGCTGTCACTGTCGAACATCAGATTTGATTAACAGAAAGTTCCACCATGCTTTGATTTCTTTTTTCCTCAGTCAAATACCAGCACATTTTTTTTCCTTAGAGAAGTTAATTGTATTTTTAAATCTTGAAATGGTTTCATGTATCTGAATAGAAATACCTACTTTAATATTATTTTCTCCTCAAAACAAAATAAGATCCAGATTGGCCTCTTAGCAAACACGTCAGGCATGAAGTTAGATTGTTCCTGTCATTAATAGGAAGATTCAAATTAAAAAGAAGGGCTGTAGGGTCCTCCCTCCCCCTTTCCTATCTTTGGCTAACTGAATCCCAGCCCCAGCAGCCAGGAGCACAGGGTAGGTGGGCAGAGGAGTCCCAAGGGCCCCGACTGCCAGGGCAGAGACCAATGGACCCTGCTCACAGGGTGCTGCGCCCCAGCCCTGGCATCAGCTGTGACCAAGCTGGGAGCCCAACCAGGGCTTTTGTTTTTAAAATGAAACCTTAAATGACTTCCCATTTTCCTAATAAATAAAGAAATTCCTACCATTGTTTTTCTTACCCCACCTCCCCAAAAAGCCAACAGAGGCACACATAGACACACACTGCCTACCATGGGCCTGCCCAAGCCTCCTGGGGTCAGTTCTGTGTTCCTCCTTTCCACTCTCGACAAGCAGCACAGTCACAAGCCAGAGACAGGATGATTTTAGTATTTCCCCATCACTCTCTTCTCCAAAGAGTTTCAAGGTTGAAGGAAATTGAGGCACTTTAGAAGGACAAAGTGTTCGTTCTGCCTTAATGTAAAGCTTTCTATACACCAGTCCTACTCTTCGTGATAGCCCACAAGTGCTTTCATACTGAGAAGACTTCGGTGATGTCCTCAGGAATGAGCCATCCAAAAAAAAAAAAGTGTCTTGCTCGGGCAAGGGAAACATCACATGAACATTTTTACTACTCTGTTCTTCAGGATCTGATTTTTTTATTGAAAGAGCTGATGAATTCCCCACTATCTAAGAGACACCACTCATCGTGTCTGGCCATAAAGTCAGCTTTTAACACCATACAAGGAGATTCAATGGTTGTACTGAACATTGCAATCTAAATACAGAAGGTGGAAATGTGGGATTTTGGTGTGGGGAAGCCAATTATTTTCCTCTTGTGAGTTGATTTATATTATAATTCAAAGTATAAACACAACAATTCCAGCACTCTTTCTTCTGGAGGAGACACATGCAGCTTCAGATAACAAGATAATGCGGAGAGGATTCATTTCCTACAAGCTCTCTTTGTACTGTTTGTTGAGCTAAATAAACGTGAGGGATGCACAATACATAATCACAAATCATCTTTCTGTTAGAAGAGCAGCTCTTTTCTAGATGATAACTGATAATGGTGGTTTTGTTCTAGTTTTAAAGGAAGAATTAGAGCAATCAGTGATAGGAAAAAAAGGGACAAAAGCCATATTGGAACTGTTTCTGCATTCAGTTGTGTTTAAGTTTCCCCACCAGTTTTGCAAGGCAGGCCGTGCCAGGGTGCACAGGTGTATTTCATGGGTGCTTTATTAGATGAAATCTGTATTTCTTAATTTATTTTTTATGTTTACAGAGTCATGGCTGATAATTTACCTTTGTTATTCATGCAAGCCAGTCTTTCCGTTTCCCTACTAAAAGTTAGAAGTGTTTATACAATCAATTATCCATTATTAAAGTCTCAGCTCTAAGCATCCTGTGTCACCAGTAATTTCTAATTGGAAATTCTTGCCTAAAGGTGGGATTTGCATAGCAGTGAAATGTTGCTCTGTAGCTCTCCTATTAGTCACACACATACAAACAAGTGTGGACTCAGAGGGCTCAGGAATGCCAGATACAAAGATAATCCTGCTGGAAAATCCTAATATAGGCTGGTTCTGCTGGGTCCCATGAGATCCATTACTATCCAGGCTTGCAGAGCAAGATGTTTCATGCTTTCTTTCACCTCCTGTTCTGCTGCCTGTGACACCTGTGCTGTGGCAGAGAGAGGATAAAGAAGTGCTGGAGGTTTGTCTGAGCTGGGTTATGGTTTTCTTGTCTTTCTGAATGCACCAAGAAGCAATTCCCAACTCAACCCAGAAATAAAGCAGAAATTTTACAGGTTGGGCTTGGAGCTGTCATCCTCCATCTCATGTTGGGCCATATCAGCAAATATTTGCTAATATATGAAGAGACCATGTCCCTGATTTCAGTGGGAGCAACTAGTAATTTGCAATGAAAGCAGCACTTAATTTGATAAAACATTTCAGATTTCACTTGAAATGCACCTCCTGCCTCAGTTGCAGAGTCCTCTAATTCAAAAAGGCACCATAACTTGAAGGACATTTTCATATGTTCTTATACAGACCCAGCAAAGAAATACTTCTATCTTAAAAAAAATCCCTCTAGACTAAAATAATCCAAATACTCCTGCAATTCCTAAAAAAAAAAGACTCAATGTTTTCATACTCTGCAGTGCTGTAGATCTTTAGCCTTTTGTAGTTAGAGCAGGAACAATTTGCAGGCCAGCAATCTTACTGCAGACCTGTAATGACTAAATTGTGATTGATAATACCAATTTGTGAGCAGAACTGCCACCACATCATCCCATAGCAACAAGCAGCATCCTGCACAGGATTTCCCACTTGTGCAGCGATTACAGTAATAACAATGAAATAATTTTGAAGAGATTTTTAAGAGTCTGGTACTCCAGCAGAATGTAGACTCTGAAGGAAATAAAAGCTACTTTCAAACTTCTGGGTGTAAGCTGGGACAGACTAAAAAGTTACTCCTCAAAAGTTACAACATGCTTCAGACATGCAAAATCTGCGTGGGAAACTTTCACCCTCCATAGGTGTCTCATCACCACCTCAGTGACTTGGTGACAAATTGTTCACATTGAGAACAATCAGCCATTGGAATAATCTCCCCAGGGAAGTGCTGGATTCTCCAACACTGGGCACTTCTTAGATTCAGCTGGACAGGGTGCTGGGCCATCTTGCCTAGACTGTGCTTTTACCAAGAAAGGTTGGATCAGGTGACCCTGGAGGTGCCTTCCAACCTGGTACTCTATGATCAAGTTGCAGAGGTCAGTGCTGTATGTCAGTACCTTTTAGATGACAAAACCTTACCCAGAAGGCAAGGCACAAACAGAATTCAGCACATTTTGTTGGTCTTAATCATATCTGTAAAACATGTCTATCCAAAACTAATTTTATCCATAAATGTGTTACAACATTAAGATTTTCCCTAACATGGATGGTGAAAGGTTGTTTTTGAGGACAGGGGATAAAACAGGAGCACGCTAGGCACCTACAAGTGAGACTCGTGGGGGTTATGTCTATCTGTTTCCTTATTAGCTTACCAGGGAAAGGAGCATACAGTAAAGTTCATGTTGAAGGGAAGGTCATGCTTCACTGTACAGAAAAGACTGCTCTTGAAACAGAATCATCAAGGAAAAATTCAGAATGGGTACAGTTGGAAATGGGATTTCCAAGTTGTTTGTAAGAACATTTTTCTATATTTTTGCTGCATTTCCCAGAGAAGGCGTTATAAATACTACAATGCACCTAAGAAATAATTATCCATTCTTTCCATGAATGAATATGACCTGTCCCTGTAAAAGCAATTGAATTTTGGTATTCTGCAACAGGATGCTGCTGACTTGCTAGAGTGAATTACTGCATGTGCTATTAAGTAGCAATACTTTTAAGCTGACATTTCTAATTGTTTTAGTTTGTTTATTCAGGGGTGTTTAATGTTGAGTATTTTCTCAACAGGTCTTTAAGAGCTCTCTTACAGTTGAGAATTTGCTCTCCTAAAGTAAAAATAAACATATATCAGAACTTCTCTTAGAAACTTGAAGAGTACAGAATTAACCTTTTGTTCTAAAAGTAAAAGGTTGTAGAAGTTACAAGAGATTGTAGCCAACTTCTTGCTAATAAAAGGGGGAAAAAAGAGGACTTTTGTTCTGTATTGAATGAATAGCTCTCCTCCCCAAAGGAGCACAAACCCAACCTTGGCAGAACCGTGACCATGACTCTTGTAGTCAGAGGCATACAAACACTCCTCAGTGAGATTTAGTCCATCTCACTTCAACAGCTCTTTCTAGAAATATAATCAGCATTCAAACTGTGCCAGAAGAGATAAAAATAAAGGAAGGTGTGGGCATCACCGTGGGGGCATTCAGGAGTTATCAACATCTCCAGCAAGGCCAAATACTCTGGTGTAAAATATGACCATGCTTATGCCCTATAAAGGGTTACAAGTATATAATAAGTCTTCAATCAGGGCTTTTGTATCATCCAGCATTTCTTTTTCCTCCTGCTCCTTCTCTAACTGCCTTATCAGTATGACCCTGTATTTCACCCACGTTAAGTCCAAGAAATTTCATTCTCATCCAATTTCCTGAAACTTGGGTCAGTCTTTTTTCTATACATCCTCCAGCATAGATGAGATCTCTATTCACTTGGTCTACACAGGCCAGGAGCAGCAGCAGTAGTAGTAACACAACCTACATTGCTTAGTTGCAGTACCCAAATACCATACTAACACATTCTAATTTTTGTACAACTAAGTATTTGCAGCTTTCAGAAAACCTCAATTTTTATGGCAACTCCACTTTCTCATTGCAAACACTATTATAAGATAGTTAACTTCAGGTCATTTTTGCAGTTCATTTCACTTAGTAGTAAAAATCTTACGGCCAAACCTACCTATTGATTGATATATGTGAGATGTCTCTTTAAGTCAATAATAGCCCTTAGCAAGAATGAGAGACTCTTTGCTGTTATTTATACATAAAGAGTTTTATTGAACTAACCTGGTGTACACAGTTTAGCCTTCCATAATTTATCATTTTATTCTTTTTAAGGATTGTCCTTTTTAACTCGGTTGGAATGTACTTCAAACCAAACCAGACAAGCTTACAAGTGAGTGATAATCATGACTCAGTGTTTACTGCTTCCTATGTTGATCTCACCATTCTAGCAGCAAAATTTCTTATATACTCTTAGTTTTCAGTGGCATGGCAACAACCAATAATAATGCCAGTAATAACAAAAGAGGTGTATTAAAGGGAGCACTGAATTTATCATCTGCCCAGTAGAAATCTATCAATTTTGATCGGGTCCTAGGCACAGTTACTAATACAATTTCACACTATGTTGCACAGTTTCTCACCAAGTTTGTAAATTGCCTCATAAGACAATATAATATCGAAGGAAATAAACAGAGCTAAATCATTGAATAGATTATTTATTCAGTACTTAAGAATGTGTGTTTCGATTGGCAAAAAATATGGCTAAAAGCAATATTGCCTGCTTTGTCTCACTGATTAATTCTGCATCTTTTCTGTATGTTGTTATTAGCTTCTCATAATTCTAGAATTAGAACTGTAAAGAATGACTGGATTTGGAAGGCCATGCCTGTTTGTTTTCTGTAAAATCCTTTGTTTCAGGGATATTCCTCCCCTTCTTCCAGCAGTTCACCAGATAGACAGCAGTCCCCATGATAGATTCCATTTTCTTAAGATTACAGTCTGATTTCACTTATTCCTGATTAAAATAACAATTCGTTATGATGAATAATCATGACCCATGATTAAGAAACTCCAAAACCAGTATGAAATATTTTCCATGACAAACATAATGGCCTAAGAGCTAATGGTCTAAGATCTGATTTTCACAAGCAATTGGGAGCTCTTGACTTCTATCCTACATCTTCTGCAGATTGCAAGCATAGTCCTGTAAAGCTCGTTTAACCAAATTCTTAAGGATGGGTTATCCTTTGTGAAGACTCAGAAGCAAGGGTGATTGTAAAGGAGGAGACCTCAGACATTTAGGGCTCCATCAGTGATGGTGTCAGCCTGGATCCCAGCCCTACTCTGGCCAAACGTCCTTTCAGAGCTTCACTTGCTTGGTTAATTTGTGAAGCTGAGAGATATTTGCTGAACTCCTGAAGCCTGTCGGGACTAGAGCAGATGTAAGAACATGCAGAAATAAGTGTAGAAATATCTGGCAGCAGCTTTAGAGATGAGACCTGAAGCATTTCTGAGCTGCAGACACATCTCGCTTTGCTGGAGGCTCAGGTGAAAAGCAGCACCCTGAAGATGATGTGACAGCTACTACTGGCGATTAGGAGCCCAAGTACTCAAGATACATGCCCACATCTCTGTGCTGGGAGCAAGGGCAATAAGTTTTGCAGGAAAAAAACCCTCCAAAGCATGTATTTCCCATCTTGAAAAGAGTGAACCTCAATTTTACTGCATGTTTAAAATACTTCAAAGAAACCTTCGCGGTGTTGTAAATACTTCCAAATCTATGCCCAGAACAACTCTTTGCTCTTAAAAGCTACTAGGGATTTAAAAATCCCGGTGTATGTCTTAGTCTTGCAGACTACTCAATCTTAAATCCTAACTGGGCTAGTAGTACCAAGTGCAATAATAAAACTTTAAAAGGGTGCAAAAAACCTAATGGTGGAAAGCCTGCCCTCAGGGAAGTTCTTACCTGCTCCCATCAGTTAATGCTTAGTGATCCTGGCAGTTTAAATCCTAAACCGTGAGGATTTCTTGCACGCATTCTGATTTTCTGTAATAAATCTTGATCTTCTCATTATCCACATGAATATCATATAATCCCTTTTTTATCCTTCTGAGCTCTTGGTATTAAAGTTATCTAGTAATAAAAAGCTCCAAAGGTTAATTGTGCATTGTGTGCAGTAACTATTGCAGCTCATCCAAAGCGTGTTGCCTTTCCCTTAAGTTGCATGTTCCTACCTGGAGGCATAAGTGGGAGCACCTGATAAACCTTCCTCACACTATTGTTTTTTAGGACACTGATGATATACCTCGTTTGTTTTTCTAATTATCCTAACCATACTATTCTCTTTCTTCTCAGACATCTCCTATATCAATATTCTTTAAATGCCATTTTAGCCATGAGATCTTCCTGAAGCAGAGTGCCAAGGACTGGGTAAATAAGGCACTATACATGAAGAATGCGATGTGCAATAGCTTCTGTAGTACTTATAAAAACTTCCATAAAGTTAGTGTCATATTTTGGAAGGCAGTCACAGGCAAAGCAAGCGTCATGCTCACCAAGCCATGACCTTGCTCCAAGCCCCAGAGCCACTATTCTTCATTCCTCTTCTATACACTACAAATGGAGTTTGGTACCTGTACAGACCATCCTCCTGGAGGGGAGCTTGAAGGAACAGCCATGTACACTGCCTTCCAGTTTAAATACAAATTAAATATACATAGTGCTTAAAATGACCAGTCCCAAACAGCATAAAGCAACTGAGCTGCAGAAGAGGTTAAGTGCTGCATTAATCTGGCACACTGGAAGAAAAGCTGGCTAATTTGTACAATTGCATTATTGCATTTTGTGTCATCAAAATGCAAAGTGGTTGACTCCTACAAATAATATATGTATGGAATTTATAACACGGTGTAGCTCTTTAATAAAGTAAGTTATCTCAATGTTTCATTTTTAGTAATAGAATAAGCAATGGGGGTTTTACCACGTTGTGTTATGATGTTAAAGAAAATGATTTCATATTATTTGTAAATGGGCTGAAAGTCTTGATCCTTCCATCCCAAGAGTACTTCTGGCTAACAGCATTCTTGTGCTGATAGATCCTCTGCCATTGCTCTTCTAACAGTGCACTGGTGGAAGAAGAAGCAGCCTGAAAAGGATGTGTCTGAGTGCATTACAGTATGCCCAGGAGCACATGAGAGCAGAAGGAGCAAACCCCATCGTGGGGACCATGGACCACCATAAACACTTTCTGCACTTTAGAGTCTGGCTGTTTTAAAGAAAAAGCCATTGCAGGCAGAGAACAAGACTACTGCATTTCAGCAAAGGAGCAACTTATATTGCAGGATTTAACAGCCAATATCTATTTGGTCTTGAGTGATGGAAACCTGGCAGGAGTAAATAAAAGTTTGTTTCTTTGATTTTATCTATTTTACCTAAGTTTCTTTTACAGCCTGGCTTAGTGTAGGTTTTCCTGCTGCTATTCTCAATGAATTTTTACCCTTTAATGGGAGGCATTATTTATTCCTACTAATGAGGAAGTAATTAATTGAACTGGAAACCAGATTAATCAGTTCAGGTATTTTAGTAGATGCACACACAGTGTAATTTCAAGCTTTACTAGTATCCTATACACATTTGCAGTATAATTGTGCCTGCCAAGAGAAGGTGTGCAGGAGGATGTGCAGCTGGCCTGTAGATGGTTTCATAGGCAGAAAACCATCTTAAAGTGTTGAAGGGCCAAGGTGAAGAAGGGGGAGAGAGAAAGGGTTATTTATGTCTGGCATATGGAATTGGCACAACTTGATGGCCAGCACGTAGGTCCTGCTCATCCTGTCCCTGCAGGGCTCCAACTGCTTGATCAAGGCCACAGGAGCATCCTGCCCTGTTCAGCCCCAAATATGCCACCAAGCTCAGCACTTTCCACGGTCCAAGAGTGGCCCCTGCCTGCAGGACACAGCTGCTCAGGGTCTCATGCAGAGATATCCAACCCCACAGGTATCAAAGCACCCTCTGTCCAAGGCAGTGTGGTCTCGGCAGGCTCTGTTATCAGGTAGACAGAAGAACTACCACGTCTCTTTGGGATATAGAGCTGTAGTTGCCAAAATGACCCCTATTTATTTATTAAAAAAATATCTTAAGATTAATTCCTTATTTAAATAGAGCAACCAGGCACACTGAAGTGTGATTGGGCATGTGTTTTCTCAGTGAAGGTGTCTCTGAGATGTCCAAGACACAACAGACAAGTTATTCCCTGCTGGCTACAAGCATTGAATTTCACTTTCTCTTCTAGGTTAAATCCCAGCAGCTCCTGCAGTGAATGATTGGATGCACCTTGTAAAACACGTAGCAAAACATGTACAGATAGTCTGTGCTGTTGGCCAAGGTCTGTCTGTGGAATAATGAAGACCTAAAGATTGCAGCTGGGGTTGGCAGACTTCGAAACCCAGACTTTTGGAGAAATTGGGCTCATCTCATTTTGGATTCATCTGGGGGTAGGTAAATACAACTAAAGGATGAAGATACCCAAGACCTACCTGTGCCAACTTCTCAGACTTGGGATCCACTCTCAATTTAACAAGCCAATTAAGGAAATTTATCAACGTTACACCATGCGTCAGTGTCTAGAAGGTATAAACCCAAAGGGATAAACAGCAGTATAAGGGATGTTGTACTGCCTAGGAGATTATTTAGGCATTAGTAATTGATGGCCTGAAAGAAAAGAGACTACACCTCCTGATTTCACACAGCAGGATTTTCTTTCCAAGATGAAAGAGCCAGAAATTACATTCAAAACCCTCAGGGAAGGTGGTATCTTCCCCTCCCCCGAGTCCTTTCACTGCAGCTACGCACATTGTGTATCATTTCAGCTCCACTGACCCCAAGTCCTACAGCACATATTACTCCTAGTGAAAGACAGTTAATATTCTGTGGCTGGGGAAAGAGGAAAAAAAAGCAAAACAGGTCTCTGAATTAAGTATTTAAATAGTTAAACCTTCAGAGATTTCAGTCCAGCTTTTTAAAGCCACCATCTCTAGCCACTTTAGAGTTAAGATTAGTGATGTCTTGGAAAAGGTTGTACCTAACACTCTGAATTAAGCAGCACTGTATTTCTACTTCTTCTTAATACTGTAGCTCAGGCAGCTTTCGTTGCTCATTGACTGTGCTCACAGTACATCTTGGAGAATAGCCCATATATTGCACAGCACAGGTTGTGCCAGAGCTGGTAATTACACCTTCACATGTGGCAGCTCAAAAGTTTTGAGAAGTATTAATTTAATATAACTGAGTTCTGCTGAAGACCATATATTCCTAGTAAACAGCGTGGTAAGAGACATGGAATTTTGTTTAGCCAATATTTTCTTTTAACAGATCAAACCAGAAAACACAATTGTTGAATAGTTCCTAAGATTCTTTTTTATTTTTAATTCTCTCTCACTGGGCACAGAAGTATAAATAAAGCTACATTAATTCCTCCTGAAGAAAAAAATAAATAAAGCCTTTTGTTGCTTAGGCATTGTTACAAGGTGATGTCTGTTCCTTGGCTGCCCAGTCATATACAGCACACTGGTCATCAGCCAGCATAAACTGGTCTGGCACATGTCAAACATGTGAAAAAGAAAACATCTGGTAGCCTAGCTGTTAATTATACATCACAGCCAAACATTATAGACACGAGTTCATCTTCAGGATGAGGGGTCTGCCAAACAAGCACTGCTGGGGATAGACATGAGCTCCCTGGGGTTGCTTCCAGTACCCATGGGCTATAAGGAGCTGGCACGATCTCCCTGCTGGAAGGGGTTTGCTCTGCACAGCTCTCCCTGATCTCTTTGCACATCAGGCACACAAGCAGCAACCATGCCTACAGCATGCTTTTTCCATGACTCTTTTCTTTGTCCTTTGCTAAGGAGGTCTGATTTGAGTGAGATAATTGGAAGATCTTTATGCTGCTCCTGCAGCCCAAGTCAGAAAAAGAAGAGAAAAGGATTAATGAGTTTCCTTCCTAGCTGTGCAATCCCAAAGCAGCAGAGTTCTGGGGCTTTATGCCTTGATGAGGAAAAAATACACATTTTATTGCTGAAGAAATTCTTCAGGAATCAAACACAGCATCTGCTTTGTCTAGTCTGCTGTGCCTTGTTCAGTGCTGTTGTTTTGCTTCTGTTTACTTAGAGGCAAAAGTTGTACCATGAAATCATTTATGTCTCATTATAAGAATAAAGTATTGGTGGGTCTGACAAGGGCAGAGGCCAAATTAAACACCTTCAAAATAAAACCAATAAATGAGGGTGAGGGTGGATTAGATTTTTCAAAGCCTTCTTTGAAAAACAAACACTTGGAAGGTGATTTCTATGTTAAAGCAGATTTCTGACATCGTTATTGCAATGCACATACAATAGGGACATGATAGTTCAGAAAAAGTCAAAGCTCTACAACAGCTACTAAAACAAAACCCGACTTTTGTCCTTAGAAAAGTACTGTGCTTCTCCCTTTAGCAAAGGTAGGAAAGAGTAAGCTACAAACTTTCCCATGTGCTATATTGAGCCAAGTGCCCTCATAACAAAGTTTACCTGTTGTACAATGGGAGGACAGAGAGAAGCAGGATTTCTTCTCTTGATTCCAGAAGTTGGATGGGCTGGAGAAGGGGAAGGGAAGGACAGGAACAGATGCAAGCCCACAAACATTTGGGTTCCTCATTCATAGCAGAAGACACTCTCTTCTCTAAGGCAGATGCAGAAGTAAAGAAAGGTCTGAAAACAACCCACACCCTAACACTGTGGTACTACCAGGAGAAGAAAAGCTAAGCCTGCTTCTCTTTGTGGTTTTATAAAGCTCAGCAGCTGTTTCCACCTGAGTGTTTTCCCTCCTTTAACCATTTTCAGCTGCCCAGGGATGGAGTCCTTGCATTTACTTCATTGAAGTATTAACTAGGAACCGTTGAGTTAATTGTGCACATCTGCTCTGGGTTCCCATCAGCATGGGCATGTCTTCTGCCTCCATGGTGCAGGTCACCCACTTCTGCACAGGTTCTGTGGTCCCTGGGGTAAAGCAGGACACATAGCGAACTAAACCCATGAAATTAGACTCCACCAGCTGGTTGGTAGGTTTCTAAGTATCCAAAATATCAAAACATAACTGTCTTGGGCCTCACATCCTTGGCAAAGTGCTGCTTTCACTGGTGCTAGTATGTGAATAATGTGAATAATCTCACTAGACATCTTGAGTGTGGAAATTTCATCAAAAAGTTACTCATAGGTCAACTCATTGTCCACCAAAAGAAGAGTTCATGAGAAAAATTGCTTAAATGCAACATGTAACTGGTGCCATCAACCTTTTTAAAACTCAATTAAGCTGAAGTCCATGATTAGTGTGATCACAGAATCACAAAATCACACAGAATCACTTGAGTTGGAAGGGACCTTAAAGGTCATCTAGTCCAACTCCCCTACCATGGGCAGGGACATCCTCCACTAGACCAGGTTGCTCAGAACCCCATCTAGCCTGATCTTGAACGTCTCTAGGGATGGAGAATCCACCACCTCTCTGGGCAACCTGTGCCAGTGTTTTACCACCCTCGTGGTGAAACATTCTAGCCAATAATGACACAAAACTCAGTAATCCAGTGTTTTAACTTAAACGCCTTCAGAAACTGGATGATGGCACCTGGAATATATCTAGACCACGAAACAAAGACTCTAAAGACAAACAGCCCCCAGTGCTCATCCATAAGTGTGCCCAGTTTGGAGCTGTGTTTTATTCTGTGGGACACAGGAACGCCGGGCACACTCATTTAATTTTACATCAGTAGCATCAACAATATAGAGCTAAAGCAGTGTGGAAGCTGGAAACAGGTCATTTCCCATGCAGAGTGTGTTGGGTTACTCTTTAACAATGTCTTGCATTAATCTATCAGAAACCATTCTGTTGTAGCACATAAAACTGGTGGGAAAATTGTCTCGGTGCAGGTAAGTGCCTGGGTGCAGAGGGGTGGTGGTGGCTCAGGAGCAACCAGGATGTGTTGGTGGGACTGGGGGTCCCCAGGCCTGGGATGGAGGTGGGTAGAGATCAGGGTGGTCCAGCAAGGCGAGATGCTGGAGGCTGCTGGAGGTTTCTTGACATTTCCACCTGCCTGGTAGACACCGAGTTGTACAGCATTTCCCCAGGAGCTGATGGCAGGGTTTACAGCTCTCACAAACCAAACAATAATGCCTTCTGGTGATTTGTGGTTGACTATTTGCATTCCCTATTACATTTCACATCTCATCGTGTCTATGGCAGGTTGCTCAGGGCTTTATCCAGCCCTGGCCTGAAAACCTCACAGGGTGGAGATGGCACAGCCCCTCGGGGCAGCCGGTCCCAGAGGCTCTGCCCCAGGGAAGGGACAGTCCCAACTTTCTGCTCTTTCTTCAAGAGGAAAGAAGAATGAGCAATAAGACACAAGGGCGATATTTCAGCCACAGTTTGTACTGGCAATTCCAAAATGAAGCAGAGGATTAGCTCCCAGGATTTTCGGACTGTTGGTGCTTCTAAATATATTATTTTTAGCCCTGAAGTCTGAAATGGATTTAGGCAGAATTTACACACCTAAATCTACAAGCCAAATCCTAAAAATCACTGCTCAGGTGCATTACCATGGAAACAACAAAATCCTTCCAGAGTCCATAATCTTTGTAGGAAAGGGGCTATTGCTGCTCCTGGGTGGGAGTTAAGTGCTGAAGGAGCGGGCAGACAGTGGGGTCACCTCCTTTCTCTGCCCAACCCCCTGTCTCCCACCTTGCAGAAAGCAAGGAGTCACCTGCTCCTCTGGATCCAGCCTTAGACCCCCATGTGGATCCTGGTGATCACAAACCAAAGCCTTAGCCTGAGAGTCCCACAGTACAATCAGATTTATTGCACCTACATGCCAATATTGTTATCTGCATTTAACCTTCTCTTCTCTCGTAACCGTAATTCTTCAGGCAGGACATCTCCAACTGGAGCTTCATTATCATTCTCTATCAGTATTACAATAACCAGACCTCCCTAATCAGCATTCCCCCTGCGCCGAGCCCAAAAGCAATCTGCTCGAGAAGATGTGATGAAACCAGAAGAGATCAATACCATAAAGTTTTCACAAACTCAGTCTGGCAAGGTTAGCATGGATAATATTGATGGATAAAGATCTAACTCTATCGCACATGACAACGGGATGAAAATAAGAGTGTGTAGTAATGAGGTACTTTAAGTTTTATAGTTGTGGACTTAAAAAATTTATAGGAATCTGTTGTATTTTCCCGAATAAAAATAATGTCGATAAGGATAAAAATGTGCTGTGGTTATTACAGAGCTGGAGGATAAATTATAAAAATTATGAAATAGCTACTGTACTTTTTTACACATAACTGCTGCCCTACTAAATAAATCTATGCCCCTTTGGAACTGCTGCTCTTTAGAAGTCATTTCAGCTTTTGGATTGTCTGTTGGAGGCAGGAAGGGAGCGGAGGCTGAGTCAGCTCTGGGGAGGAAGGAGATTGTGGGACATCAAGAGCCAGAGGTTCTGGTCCCCTTCCACACCACCACAGCACCCACAATGCTGCTTCACTGCAGGGAAGGAGAAAGTCTGCAGATGGATTGTAAGTGTGTAGTATTTAAGTAACTCCTGAAATGAATTTCATTTGCTTTACAAGCTGTGAGTTTAATAGCAAATGTAGATGAAGAATTCCACATTATAAAAACAGGCAGGTTTGGTTTTTTTTTATATATATATATATATATATATGAAATAAAATATCTTAGATACTGCCAGAAGTCTTAAGAAATTCTATTACATCCCTACATCTTCCCTTACTTGAGGGATTTTTTTTTCATAAAAGAAATAATTTGTAGTATGGAAAAACTCAAGCCCAGTCACTAGGTTGCCCTGCCATGTTCACAGCAGTGATAGAAGAATTAAATCATCATGAACAGAAGAGAGTGAGGAGAAACAGCCCCGAGGAAGCTATTTTCTTGATATCTCTTTCCTCTTTTACTTGTCAATATAAGATACTAATTCTGATTGATTTCCACCAATACTAGCAAGTTGTGGTTTTATTTGTTTTTTGATTTTATATTTCGATGATAAAAGAGAGCACAAAGGGAAATAAAGGCAATGATCACCAGTTCCTTTTCTTTATAGCTCTGAGTGTGGCACAAGCCTGTGTCTATACTCTGAACTTCCAAAGAGCCATGTTAAGACTCAACAAAATAGTTACAGTTTGCAGAAATGAGTTTTTCTTCTTCAAGGAAGAAGTTGGCTGCAAACTGATTACAATTGTTTATTTCTAGAAAGAGATGATTTATCTGATAATGTCATCCAGGTGATTTCTTTTGTTCATTTATAAAAAAAAAAATCCTTTCTCCTTGTGATGAAAGAAAAACCTTAAGGATCGTCTGGGAGAAACTTTCATTATTATTTTTTTTTAATCTTCCTCTGGAAATGTCACAGCAAAATCAAGTCAACAACACAAGAACTACACACAGCATGGGAAACATATTCTAATATTACAGAAGGTCCCCCTTCTCCCAGCCCTCAGGATAACTTCATTCTCCATAGATACACATATTCCTATGCAGTGTGGGCAAGAGCCTGGCTTCTCATATCAGAAAGATTTCAGAAAAACATTAGTGAATGTCATGTATCAACTTTAGAAACTGGACCTTTGGGACTAGGATCTAGAAGTGACCTTAAAGTGCTAGAACATCTGCAACCCTGCAGAGGGAAAGTGTTTCATGAGTAACGTCCAAGATTGTACATCCACAGCTCTCAAGCTGAAGCAGGACAAAGCTGTTATGAACAGAGTGTTCTCATATTTTAAGAGATTTTTAAAAAAAAAAGACAGAAGGAAAGCAGATTAACCACAGGATGAAGCACTTGCCAGTGTCCATCCTGCCTGATTTTTATATTTGCCTGAATCTTTTACAGACTCAGTCATATTTTGTGTGTGTTTAAATGGGTTCAGCAAATGTTCACCCATAAAAAGATGCATTTTCACTCCATAAACTTCAAAGATGACAAATTTGCAGGACGCCTTAATGTCATTACCCTTCGTGATAAGCCATGCAAAAATCATGTGTTTTTAACCACTCGGGGTCCGTGCTGTGTAAATCAGCCCTAGAGAGAGAGAAACAGGGACAGCTCTTGTGGAAAGCATCACCTCTGTTCCCAGTAATGAGGCTGAGCCATAACTCCTCTACTCTCCGCATCCCCAAAAAACAGCAACGTGAACCTGGGTCTTTAAATTACATTTTGTACCTGTCTGACCAGTCTATGAATTTGATTTCATGCAAATATTTGGGAGCAGATTAGTTGATAGCAAAACAGAAGCGGAATGCTAATGATTTTTGGCTGCATCTATGGAAGATGAAAACTCATTCAATCCAAGGCAGAGTGTCAGCTTTAATAAAGTAATGTCATGCTATACCTCCCCCATAGCTGGCCTATACTGACATGAAAAATTATAACGGTGGAAATGCAGAACTTTGCAGATATAAATAACTTGAGACTATGTTATAAAATTTCCAGCCGGGGTGGAGGAAAAGTGTAAACATACATTAAGTAGCTGCAGTGAAGGATATTATTGCCACCTATTGACAACAGAACAGCCTGAAATAATACAGCCTGCTTGCTCCTGTTGAATTGAAATTCCTCCCTGATAGCTTTACAACAGGCTGATCCTATTGGATTTGTACGGCAGGGGATCCAGGCAATGTGAATAGCATAAATGTCTGGATTTAATGAATATGACCCTATCTAAGGAAAAATAAAAAATAAGAATTAAAAAACCAGCCTTAGAGAGGTGGGCTCGTGGTAATTGAACAGCTTGTCAAGCCAGGGCTGGCAGTCACAGACCAGAGCATGCATGTCACCAACACCCATAGGGATGGAGCAGCTGGAGGAGGAGGGGAACTGGTGTAACTCCACATAGTGATGGAGTGAACATTGTCCTCTGCTTGTGGGAACAAGTGCCTGTTTCCTCGAGGACCTGCCTGAGCATCCCCCGCTGCCCAGGGCTCCTTCCCATGCTCCGAGAGCACTCAGCTGCAAACAACTCCAACACTCCCAGAAATTTCCTTAAAACATTTATTAGCAAATGGTCACAAATGCAAAACAAATGAAAAATACACAGCATTCACCCTGCAAAATCTAAACCTCAGGGTAATCACCTAGCCAGAAATACTCATCCTCAGGCTTATTCCAACCCAACTGGCACAGGAATTGTCTCGGTGTGACAATCTCCCCTGCTTTCTTGGTGCCCTTTCAGCATTTCAAATATGAAAACCCCTCCCACCTCTTCTCATCAGGGGCTTAGTTATATTATTAGGTACTTCAGTGTAATTCATTCTTGACAGCCCACTGATTTCTGATCTAATTTGGGTCAGACAGTGCAGATGGAGACCAGTATCCTTCCTTATCCGATGGAGTCCCTGGGTTCATCTGCTATTCAGTGGAAACCCAGGGCCAGAAACATCTGGCACAACATCTACCTTTCACTTGCCTCTCAAGAAAACATTCTTTGAATCTTGTGCACTTAAAGATGAACAACTTTTGAGCTAAAACTTGGTGAAAACAAAAAACTATAGAGGTCAGAACAGTTTCTTCAGGTTATTAAAAGACCTTCATTATTATTTGGATGTTATTTATGCATTCCATTTTTGAACAGGTTGAAATGACTGTTGTTTGAGTAATCTTTATCGTGGGAATGAATTTGAATTTATGTGAATCATATCCTGCTTCCTGAGGAAAGTTTGCATTCCCTATTCAGTGTCTCATACATTTGTATTCACTTTATTTACTTATAAAAATCACAACCTTAATATAAACAAAATTTGGATTTCTTTTTTTTTCCAGCTTTGCCTTTTTTTCCAGCTTTGTGAAACTTTTGAAGTATCAAGCTCTGATGGAGGATGCACTGGTCTTCGGTTGGTTATAATCCCATCTTTCCCAGCATGATGGCCTCTGGCATAAGGAGAATATTCATCCATGATCTGGGGACCTGCAGCACACACAGCGATTGTGGTTCTCTCTTTTAGGCCACTGATCCATAAGCATCAAAGATCGTTTACTCCTGAGATAGGAAAGAACCAATGTAAATTTTATTATAAAATGTCACTCTTCATACTTTTTCCTCCCCTAATTGATTCCTCTTAAATAGGTTCTCACTATTGATTTTATCATTCCAGCCATACCAGCCTCCCTGCTAGGTCTCAGTAACACAAAGTGGGTCTAATTTAGGCTTATAAATGAGTCATTCCAATTACCCTTTCTCATTACTCTCTCAACATAAGCTATTTGATATTTTTTTTTCCCCTTTCAGATCCTTTGTTTGTTGATTTTGCTTCCCACCACCCTGATTTTCTGTGGAAATGGATGCTTATTTATTGCTCCTTTCCATTTATTCCTTTCTCTCTCATTACTTGAATGCTCCTCTGCCTCACCTTGCCTGGCTGGTCCCTGGAGGAGTCCTGCAGCTTCTCCCTCATCATGGCAGAGGGCGAAGTTTCCCCACCAAAGGTGTTGCAGCAGGTTCCAGACTGGGGAGGGATCACGCAGATTTCCAAGTAGTTCCTTGGTGGAGAACCATGATGCCGAGGTGCAGGCTAAAACATGCAGGTGGCCAAATCTCCTGCAAAGAAAATCAGTGTCTCAGTGATCTCAAGGTTGTGGAGTCTCAAGGTTGTGGAGTCTCAAGGTTGTGGAGTCTCAAGGTTGTGGAGTCTCAAGGTTGTGGAGTCTCAAGGTTGTGGAGTCTC